>CM074301.1:15840000-15877500 GCA_037194245.1 Opsariichthys bidens | reverse complement strand
TTCACACCACTCACACACACCCACCTTGCGAAGTCTTGTTCCACTGTGACATATCTAAGCGTTTTCCCTGTTTTCTGATGTTTATCTGCCTGCCTCTGACCCTTCGCCTCTATATCTACTGCTGTTTTGCAGTTGAGTTGACCATTTCCTGTCTGACTACGATTGTAATAAAGCTGCGTTTGGATTTCTACCCGCCGACTCGCTCATCGTTGCATAATCAAAAGGCAAAAATGTTTTTAGAAATTGCACATCTAAAATATTAGTCGGCACCAGTGAAATTCACATTCACATTTTGTGTGCATTTTCAAGATTCGAACGAAGAAGGTACATTGTTTATCGCTGATTTCATCCGATCGTAGACGAGCGCACGCAAACCTCATTATGTCGTATGCAGCTGTCGAGCAGTTTGTCCACTTGTATGTATTTTCCCATCTTTATGTACATGTCAGCCAAGAGCAGGTGGGCGTTCTCCAGGTAATCGGCGTTCGTTTCGTTCCACTCCATCCTGATGAGGCGTTTCAGGAAGTTTCTGGCTCTGGGAATCTGCTTAAGCTGAAGGAAACCTTGAGCCATGGCGAGCAAAGACGCCTCCAACATCACCTACGGATCAGTAAGAGCATTTGCACACAATTCATCCATAAGTATAATGTGCATAAAGATCTCTTGCGAATGTTGAAGACTAAATAACACTTTAAATGAGTTCACTGTGTGCAAAACAAGCCTGAAATTCAAGAGAACTGCAGAATGAGAAATCTAGAGTCTTACGCTCTTAGCCTGCATGTCTGTGAGCTCCAGCACGGCTCTCTCCACCCGTCTGCCCTCTTTGCTGTAGATCCGGCAAAGGTTGGAGAGCAGCCTGACTTTGTCCTGCTCAGATTTGGAGCGAGGGCGAAACATGGCCAGTAGATTGTGAGCTGTGCTCAGTCTCATCTCGGTGTCTGACTCGCTGCAGGAGAAACCGTCACATTCTGCGTGAAATCAAATCAGGATATTCTCAAACTCAGACTGCATCAGTTCTGCTCACCTCGTGTCCTTTTGTCCTTTATCTAAAACCTCTCCTCCAAAAACATCCTTGTCAGGGTTCAGGCAGATCTGGACCATCAGCTCCACCGCTGGCTCCCCCCAGTCCACGTCTCCTCTGGCCTTGTTCAGGTGTGTCAGGGCCTCCCTCACCTGGTAGGTGTGCCTGAGGTCAAACATCCCATAGAAACTCTCTCATAAAGGACACATTTATAAATAATAATAAATTGCCCTCTATTAGTTTGTCTAGATTAGCACTGAAAGCACAAGCAATGAACCTTATCAAATGGCATTTCCTATTTCTAAAAAAAAAATGAAAATAAATAAAACACAGAGAATATTAGGGTGGAAATGCATTTACTCATAAATCAAATAGAAAAAAAAAAATTATTATTAAATTATATAGCACAAGAATAAAAAAGATTTTTAGGACCATTAGAATACTTTAAATATAAATATATTATACATATATATATATATATATATATATATATATATATATATATATATATATATATATATATATATATATATATATATGTATGTATAATATATGAAAAATAATATATAAAAATGATTTTATATATTATTTTTTAATATTAATATTATTATTTATAATAATAATAAATAATAAAAATAATAAAATACAAAATAAATAAATAATAATTATTAAATAATATTTTTATAAAATATTTATGTTTTATAAAAATATAAATATAAATATATTATACATATATATATATATGTATATATATATATATATATATATATATATATATATATATAATGTATAATATATGAAAAATAATATATAAAAATAATATATAAAAATGATTGAAAATATTTTAATGGTCACTAAAATAAAAAAGATATATATATCTTTTTTATTGTAGTGACCATTAAAATATTTTGAATCATTTTCATGAACCTGAAACAAACAAATTACATTTTATATATATATATATATATATTATTTATAATATGTATATAAATATATTATTTATAATATGTATATATTTATATATATATAAATATACATATTATAAATATATATTTATATATTATATGTATATATATATATTTCTTTTTATTTTAGTGACAAAAAAATTCATAAAAAATATACATTTTATATTACTATTAATACTATTAATTTTCTATTTGAATTTTTATTTGAATATTTCTTATTATTTTGAGGTGATATATAACCTGTCCATCTCTTTCATCAGAAACAAACTTGTATCAAAAATCCTATTCAATTCAAAAGATTTTACCAGTTGTGATACTTTTCACTGACCAGAAGTAAAAACCCTTGCAGTAATTAAACCCCGGCTCTCTGACCGACAGCGGACACAACTTTTCACACGCCTTAAAAACAGACTGGACGTCGTCTAGTTTCCCCATCCTGCGCAGAATGTGTAGAAACTTGGCCATGGCATGAAAGTTGTCTGCCGTAAATGGAAACAGACATGAATTATTGAAATGTAATAAATCGATCGTGTTACATCAGAAACTGTTATTCCATCACACCTGGGTTCCGCTCCATTATACGAGCATAAATCTCGACCGCTTCCCCTTTCTGGTTCTTCCAGAATAGTGTATCAGCCAACAGCTGAGGACAAAGCCAAACACACAGACATGAGCGGTCACATCTTTTGCCGAGCTTCTCCTTTGGGAAGCGATCCATACCATCGAGGCGGCGGTGTGGTTCTGCCGGAGCTGCAGTATCTTCTCACACAGTTCCTCACTGTAGTCCAGCTTCTGATGCTCATAGTACAACTGAGCCAGATGAAAGATGATCTGCGAGTGGACCAAATCAAGAAGATGTGACATGAAACATTCCCTCCAAATCTCACGACTGCATGCACTCACTGACCTCTTCATTGTCTGGGCTGTGATGTAATGCGTCCGTAAAGCGCTGTTTGGCCATTTCCAGGTCGTGGATGAGGTGAAACTCACGAGCCCAGTCACAACAGATGGACGCTAACAACTTCCTCTGTTCCTGTAATTCTGCCGAATGCTCATTTATAACACGGCAAACGACTTTATGCTGGAGATCATGCGCCTGACAGAAGAGAGAAAAGAGATATATTTGTTTGCACTTAAAAAACTTGCATCAACAATGGCAGAAACAAGCGTCCATAGTTTTTCATGCAAGTGTTTCCGAGGGGAAAAGAGTCGCTGCAACAGAAAACACTTGAACACCTGAAAAGCCTCGTTTGTAGTCTTGATATTATTTCTATGACTGTGTCAAAAATCGGCCCGTAAACCCTAAAATAAGGCACTATTTGAGGGGATGGCTACTTAAAACCATAGTGGACGTTATCGAGTGCACTCATTCAATCCCACAATGCACTGCAATAATGTACAACCAATGTACACTCAACAGCTAGAGCAGAGATTCCCAAGCTTAAGAGGGGTAAAGCCGCCCAAAAACATCGCAAAAGCTCCACGACCCCGCCGTTAAAAAATATATACCGACTTTAACAAGTTTGTAAGAATGTCATGTGAATTATGAGAACTATGATGTAAACATTCTTTACAAATATATTTAAATCCATAACACTAACCTTACATACTTTCAAAAAAATCTAAATTCAGAACATTTGGAATATTTTAATTATTTTAATAAATAGATTTGTACTAGCTACGGCCCCCCGCAATACCACTACGGCCCACAGTTTGGGAAGCACTGGACTAGAGAATACCCATAATACATTGTGAGAGTTGAATGCCGAATTAATTCCGCATCTGAATCATCCATCCATTCACTTTCCAAACTGCTGGTCCAATGTGGGTACAGCATAATATCATACTGGTATTATTAAAGGGTGTTTGATGATGATAGAAATCACTTTTTAAGGCTGGTAGAGACTACAACGAGCTACTTCCTGGGTTAGTGGCAAATTTACATAAACCCCGCCCCTGAGAGCACACATCAAAGGGGGCGGGGCCATGTTGGGCTGCTTTAGAGTTGTTGTAGTCGATGCCGTCATTTTACGCCGGACCGCTTCACAAACGAGGGTCGATTCGAGGAAAAAAGACGAGCGTGACGACACACGCTAGTGACGAGTCGATCAACTCCATCAGTTTATCCACGAACCGTTCAGAAACGTCTTCCCGAGTCTCTCCATCCGTTCGAACGCTTTCCTCATTTTGTCTGCGTGAGATTCTCCAGCTTTGTTGTTGTTGAGCCGTTGAAGCTCCGCCCTCTTCTGGAGCAGCAGCTCATTTGCATTTAAAGGGACGGCGTGTTTTTGCTCATAACCCCAAATAGAGGCGAATTTGACGAGCGATAATAAATGATCTGATACACTTGTATAAGTGTCATTATAGGTCCCCTTCAAATTGTTTAATTAAGGTTTTATACATGACAGAGTTCAAGATTCATTACCGCTAGATCTGCCGAGATTCACTCACCCGCTTTCATTCACTCCCTCAAGTGAACTACATTAGTGGATCAATCTAGGGAATAGTGAATGAGGGTATAGGGGGCAATGGCTACTGCGTCACCATGCTAGACATTTGCATAATGCCAAGTCTGCTAGCTGCTGGCGTTGGATTTTGGCTGCTGCATGGGATTTTTGCCGACACAGACTGCACCAGCTGACCAATCAGAAGAGACGGGGCTTTTTAGAAAGGCAGGATATAAAGAGACTTGAAAAAACTTAAACAGAGCTCAACTGTACATTGGTGCTGTCAGAAGTACCTTATTAAGCAAATTATGGTCACTTAATGTTGGATATAACTTTAGAAATGCTCACAAACCTTTCGCAGGACATCCAGAGCGGACTCGTTCCTGGCACGCAGCACTTTTACTAACACCCGTAATACTTTTACATCGCTCATCATTGTAGTCAATGCAGTCGCTGCGAAAGTAGAAAAAATACATGCTGAGGAACAATAATTCCTGCTTCTCGTGGCATCCAATCATGTTTACTCGAGTTGTAATTTCTCTACTAGGTTCATGTTCCAAGGCCTTCTCCAGGACCTGCTGCGCTTCCTCCAGCCGCTTCAGTTTCAGGAGCAGTTCGGACAGCTCGACGCTCACACAACAGTCCAGCGCGTCGCTCCTCAGAGCCGTCTCATAGTAGCTCACCGCCTGAAACGTGAGAGACAAACACTTCCTTTAGCTTTTGTCAATTTAAACGTCCTCCGTAAACCTGTAGCCACTTGCCTCGTCATATTCGTGAGCTTTCACTAAAGCGAAGCCCATTTTCTTGGCTAATGTGACTTTGGGAGCCATCTTCTCTACTTCTTGATAGATCTTGACTGCTTCCTCTGGCTTTAAGAGGAAGATATTTTAATGGTTTATAAAGATTTCGTGAGAGGTTTGGTAATGAGAAGCCAAATGAAAATCCCAAAACATGAAATCTATACCTGGTGTATCTTCATGAAGGCATCAGCCAGCAAGATGCTAGTATGAGGTCCTGGAAGCTGCTCGCTTATTTCTCTGAAACAGTTTTTTGTTAGGTTGACAAGTAAACTTCCACATGCTGTAGCAAAAACATGCTTTTAAAAGATACTAATGATGTTTTCTTACAGTTTCAGTGTGAAATACACAAAGAGTGAATCTCACCTAGATATCAGATGAAATAATCAAAAGGAAAATTAAGTCATGGAATTTTAATTTTGATGTTATTTTCAGCATAATTATGTCTTTACCTGTTTTTTTTTTTTTTTTGTAAATTATCCTCAATAGTGATTCTCATTAGATTTGAATTAATAGTTTTCCTCTAAATACAATATACTTTTGTGAATAAAAAAAAAAAAAATTAAATTAAACAGTAAAAATAACTGTAATGAGTAGCATAACGCATTAAACAACACTATGGTAAATATTTACACATTATTCATTTATATATAAATATTTGTTGACAGCAGGACAAGAAATATCACCATGACTTCATCATCTAAAAAATTGAAAAAAATTATATATATATATATATATAACTGAAATACATAATTGAAATAAATTAAATAATTGAAATTAATACGTCTATAGATATATATATATATATCTAATATCTATATAATCTCGAAATTATTAAATATATATATATATATTGTTTTTTTTTTTTTTTGTTTTTTATCATTTTGAGAAATATAACCAGGACATGACCTGTCACTCATAAATGATGTAGAGTTGTCACCTGTAACATGCAATGTAAAGCTTCTTGTTTTTTCTCCTCTCCAGGTAAATGTGAGCCATCTTCTCTCTGGCTTGGATGTAGGTCGATTCAGCCGGCAGAATGTTTAGCAGGATGACCAACGCGCCGTCCACATCATCTCTGACCAAAGCCAGATCCACATTAGCAAGCATGACGCGCGTCTCCTCTGGAGTTCCTTTGAAGAGCAGAAGGGCATCTTGCAGAACTTTAGTGGCCTCGTGCTGATGAAAGACAACGTTTCACAGAACTCTTAAGACATTTGCTCAGGAGGGGCCGGTTGGTTCAAATGTTTCTTGAATCATTTTTGGGTATTTCTTTAAAAATCTATAGGTGAAAGTGCAGTCTGGACCTGCTGTCCGTCGAGTCTCAGGGCCTCTGTGAGCTCCAGGAACACGGACACTCGCTCACTGCTGGAGACGGAAGACTGCGGCCCCTCTGACGGCCTGCGGACCCCTGGCATGTTCATGGCGATGTTCAGGCACTGGATGGCGCTCTTCAGGTCTCCGGACCTCAGCAGAGCACGAGCTTTGAGCAGATTGAACTGGAATCGATCTCGAATCTGATAAATCACAGACATGAGCTCAAGATATAAACACACAAATACTGGAGGTCCAGTTCTTTAAGTTCATAAAGAAATCTGGTAACACTTTAGTTTAGGGTCCAATACTAGTTGCAGGTTAGCATGTATATTACTGCGATACTGGCTGTTTATTAGTACTTATAAAGCAGATATTAATGCCTTATTCTGCCTGACCATATTCTACATCCCATAATCCAACCCAATACCTAAACTTAACAACCTTCCTAACTATTAATAAGCAGTAATGAAGAGTTTATTGATGTAAACGTCTAAGTTAATAGTGAGAATTGGATCCTAATATAAAGTGTGACCAAACTGATCAAGAGACAATAAAGACATTTATAATGTTACAAAACATTTCTAATTCAAATGAATAAATGCTGTAATCAAATAATCCTGAAAAATGAAACGTATCACCGTTTCCACATTGATAACAATCATAAATGTTCTTTGAGCATCAAATCATCATGATTTCTGAAGGATCATGTGACTCTGAAGACTGCAGTAATGATGCTGAAAATTCAGCTTTGATCACTGGATATAAATGACATTTGACTGTATATTCACATAGAAAACAGATGATTTAAATTGTAAAAATATTTCAGATTTTTACTGTATTTTTGATCAAATAAATGCGGCATATCAGAGTGATTTCTGAAGGGTCATGTGACTCTGAAGACTGGAGTAATGATGCTGAAAATTCAGCTTTGATCACTGGATATAAATTATATATTACTATATATTCACATAGAGAACAGATGATTTAAATTGTAAAAATATTTCACATTTTCTACTGTATTTTTGATCAAATAAATGCAGCCATGATGAGCAGAAAAGACTTCCTTTCTGGTGAAAAACTGCATAAAAATTTTCTGACGTCAGATTGTCTATATTTCCCCATCAATGTCTTTTAGATATTCAGAAAATAAGCAAATCTTTTAGAAGGAAGTCTTAAAGAAATAACCTGTTGAACGGTAACGGTCAGAGATGGAAAAATCTAGTATAAATTTCCAAGGGGAATAAAAAGGCTTCTCCAAATACATCGTGTTTCACACGAGAAATAAAGCTCAGACTTCACCTCAAAGTTGACGCTGACTCCAGATTCCAGGCAGCTCAGACACTTGCTGTGGTCTCCAGCGTGGAGGTGCAGGCGGGCCTGCAGTAGGTGGAGCTCTGGTGCGGTCGGCTCTTTCTCCATGCACAGGTTCAGAAGGTGCTGGGCTGTTCTGCGGTCTCCTGCAGAGGCATTCTGGGATTGTTATATCACAGCAGTGTTTATCATCAGCTCAGGTGATGCATTGAACTCCGATGTTTCTTGCCTAGCAGGAACTTGGTGTAGGCCATATAATAACAGCTCGCTGACATGCCAGGAACGGATTCAACGATCATCTCCAAGATCATATTTGCATGTTCGAGCCAAAATGGTGGCGTTTGTCCAGGAACGAGGGGAAAATCCTGTGAGGATGACATTTTCCAGAGGTAAAGTTCCATTTTTATCAGTTCTTGTATTCCCTGCGAATCAAACCCATGGTGTTGCTGATGAATTGATCTATTCTGAAGGATAAAATACCTGCTTGGACTCCAGGTGCGTGTGCACTATTCGCAGGAGGAAACTGAGGTCCAGCATCTGCAGGTATTTTACACCGAAACTTAAGCCACGGAGAGCAGAGAGATGGAGCTCTGTGCCGTCTCTCAGCAGCTGTATCACCGTCTCCTCATCTGCTTTCTGCTTCCTGGCCAAAGTGGCCTTCAGCAGAGCAACTTCCTGTTTAATCAGACATATGGATGTCACAGTTACACTACACTTCTGGTTAGTTACAACCAATGCAAACATTTCCTGTAGACAGTGTAATGCCACAACTAAACGGTACGGAAATTGTAATTTTTCAGCTTTTTACCGCCATGTTTCCAAGAGACTCTTGCGCTTCACAGAAGAACGCGAGCTGTTGGGCGGCTTCCTCAAACTGATCACACATCAGTTGGCATCTGATCGTGCCTGTGAAAATAACGATATGTTTATGCGAAGATGTGTAGAGTGTGGATACTACAGCAACATTTAAGATTTTGTACGTTGCAACATTGTTACATAATTAAGAACAGATTCCATCAAATCTACAAAATAACGTATTACTGTAATACCATCATTAAAAATCTGGTAATGCAATAAGGAACGCGTGTTCATGTCAGCTCAGGTCCGTTAAAGAATATTAACTTTTGAATATATTAGCAAATGTCGAAATTAACATTAAGATAATAAATGCTTTAGAAGTATTTTTCATGGTTAACAGATGTTAACTTTATTTTAAAGTGTTACCAATAGTCTGGACACTCACTTATTTTTTAATGCATAAATTATTATAGTACAACAACAAATTTAATAGTTTATTCAATAGTTTTTATACACATTGAATTTCTTTTGCCTCTTGTTATTAAGAGAGATTTTTTCCTGTTGATTTTGAGATGAAATATGACCGTTAATGATACTGTACCTACTAATGCAGATGTGCATTTTGGGTCTGTTTTCAGTGCTGTAGAGTAGCATTTATGGGCGTCTTTATACTTGTCTTGGAGACTTAGCAGATAGCCGAGCTCACAGAGGACATCGGGCGCCGCCGGTGCACGTGAGGACACCCGACGCACAAACACCGTCAACATCTGAAGGATCTCGGTGTTGTGTCCACACTGCAGTCGGGGAGAAATATTTTAGACCTTTTCTGCATGGATGGATAGTCTCCAGCCAGTGACACAAGCTCCAAAACAAAAATGAATAACTCTGAAATGACCCAAGGGGAAAAAGTGTTATGGAAACAGACAACTAGGGATGCAACAACTCCCAGCGAGGACTGTGTGGTAATAAACAAACCCGGTCTATTAACATATTAATGGCGAAGAAAGAGCACTGACAGTGTATGAGGGGACGCAGGATGTTGAGTTGTTATGTATGCAGTGATTCGCACCAGTCGGCTGATGGGTGCCGTGATCTCCAGATGCAGGCTGGGATTTCTGGGCTCAGAGATCTCAGCTGCATTCATTAAAGCTTGAAGACGCTCTTTCACCTGAAATACACAATGGAGTAACATTTGTGGGTTGTAGACAAATAAGAATGTATGTGATGAAAGGAAAAGGAAAATGCATGCTTCACATTCTTGGGGTGTTTACATTTTTCGTGTGCAGCCAAAACATTGAAAAAATGATCTGCGAAAACCACTAAAAATGCTGTGTTATTCATGTCGGGCCAGTAGGTGGCGATGTGAGTCTGTAAAGAAACACTATGTGCTTATAGATCGAACACATAACAAGCACGTGCGTGACGTCGTCGTTTTCACCAATTTGCATTTTTGTAGTTTATACAGAATAAATAAACTCTAAAATAAATTGCTCTTCATTTTTAAAAGTTTGCATTTTCACGCCCCTAAAACACCATTGAAAATGATTGGCCAAAGTGCGTAAAAAGTTCTCCAGTTTTAGCTGAAAACTGAGAAATATAATATTTATGTTCATGTTGATTTCAAGCGTTTTTGAAAAAAAGTTCATGCCATTTTTAAGGAATTGTCGCAGCTGGTTGCAGCAAGTAAGAGTGCTTGAGGCAGGAGCTATACGCAACAATCACTTTATTAAACAATAAACCAAAACTAAAAACACACAGGAGGATGACAAAGATTTAAAACAAGGAGCAGGTGGAACAAATCAATCAAACAATGCGTTGCCATGACAACAAATGAGAATATTCTAGAATTTAGTATTTACAAACTAACGCTGCATCCAAACTATATAGTAGGCCGAAAAACAGTACGACAAAAGAATAGTGTGTCCGAATGCATCTCCCTCCTTTCGTCAGGAACGCCGAATCCCTGGAAATATTCAAGAGACAGCTGAAAACTCATCTCTTCCGTGAACACTTGATCCCCTCATATAAAAAAAAAAAAAACCCTTTCCTTCCCTTTTCCCTTCCTACTCTAGCTTATGGTACTGAGCAATGTATGAAACTTGTATTGTGAGCACTTCCTGTGTTATTTGCCAATTCATGAAGAATCGCTTGTTCGTTTTCCTCACTTGTAAGTCGCTTTGGATAAAAGCATCTGCTAAATGTAAATGAGATTTGATGGGCAGTTTACTTTCCCATATGGCCTCGGGAGAGGATTCATGAATGGAAGTGAAGCCACTGGTAGGTCACGTGATACTAACAACATGGCGGATTTATTACATCAAAAATTTCAGACGACTTTTGTCACATACTGTTTTTCGCCTACTATATAGTAGGCAAGTATGTGATTTTGGATGCAGCCAAATAAATATTATTATAAAAATAAAAATCGAGAATTTCAGCCTTTTATTGACAAGTTTTGAGCTCAACAACAACAACAAAAAAATTTTAATACAGAAATCATCTTAAAGGTGCTTCTTCCAAAGAAGATGACACTTAAAATCAGCTTTCATAAGTATATTGTGGTCTAAATGATTTGATTCTGTTTTGAAAATAGTCAATATACATTTGAATAAAATGAAACGGAATTACCATCTCCATGTTTCCATCCTTAGCCGCAGCAATGACGCTCATCATTTGAAGAGCTTTCAGATCACGTCCGTTTCTCTCCAGAACTCTGCACGTTTCAAGCAAAGTCACCGAATAACGTCGAAAACAGTCTATTGAGATAAAAGCTCAGAAGAACACACACCTGTGGGCGAGCTCCTGCGTTTGATCCCAGTCCCGCAGAGACATGAACACCTTCATCTTCACGACGAGCGCCGGGATGAAGTCAGGATGAGAGACGATGATCCGATTGGCGATGTCAAGCGCGCTCTGCTCCTTCTGCTTCGCCAGGAAGAACTCAATCTGCACGTCAAAGAAACAGTTTAGTGTCTGTAAGATTCGAAATACTTTTAAAAGTAATGCATTACAATGTTGCGTTGCTCCCTAGGAAAAGTTACTAATTGGGTTATGTTACTTTCGCGGTCTGGGTTGGGTTTGTTTGTTTAACAAAAAAGTTATTCTATTTTCAGCAAATGTAAAGGCCCTTTCACACCATGAGCGAAATGAATAAGGAAATGCAAATTCACACCTGCACAGTAGAGCACGGTGGCCGGGAGGTGCAAAACGACATTCGACTTTTACGAAGCTCGAGACAATTTTACATTTTGGAAAACATAAAACACAATCACATGGACGGAACAAATTTACATTTTAGAAAACAAATGAACAAGACGCAAAACACTTTTGCCGGTCCCCAAACGAATTTACAACGACAGATTCTTCACGGAAAGGGAACGAGGAAAGGTGTTGGGTGTTGTCGGAGAGCGCGCTAAATTCGTGTTGTAGTTGTGGAGTAAATAAAGTTTACGGTGACCGAACGTGGGCCGCGGCCGAGGGACGTTTTGTGGCAAACACACGAGCAGCTTAACGCGGTTTTGCTTTGCGTTACTTGTTGTGTTTTATTGTAGGTCCATTTATTTTTCTTGTTTTCTCAGTGATAGTGGGTAAATCAAGGTCACTACCACTAGGAGCAGCTTGGGGGCGCTAAGGCCCAAAGGTCACCGGCATATAAGCCTGGCTACCATAGAAGTAGTTCGATTGTTTGGTAGAGGGAAGCCTCATGGTTAGATCCTGCTTGCTAAATCGGTCCTGGTTTGAGAACTTTACGTTTATGCTCAAATGTAAGTATGCTTTGATTTCCCGAAGCTTTTATTTTGATTTAAGATTACGAATTTAAGTTATTGGCTCGCTTTCTTTCTAGAAAGGACTGTTTAATGGCACATAAGATATGTTGTTCATTGGAGAGCACTTCCTAGTTAAGGCAGCACAAGGCCTTAATCTATAGGGTAAAGCGCTCCGGAAATGACGTGGAAAGATCATCTTTCGTTGGGGATTCGGACAACGAACATTGCATCGCACTCAAATAACAAATTGGATTATATCTCATTTCATCTTCAACTCTTCAAAAGATCGGACTAACGTTAAGTTACTACATTTCACTGACTCGTTTTTTTTGTTTGTTTGTTTATTCAGTGTGTGTTTTTTTTGTACTTGTAAATAAGCACTGGTGACTGATCATTAAATTCAGTTTAAAACATCATTTGGTTCGTGGAGAAATCTCTCAGGACACGTTAAATATCTGCTGAACCCCCTCAGATTGTAATCTGAAGAGACAAAAGAAGTGTTACAGGTTGCAACGTGTGGTCAGAGTTTCTAAAGGACGGAAACACAGGGGTCGTCTCGTCGGCCGGACAGTGCTAAGCAAAGTAAGTGACACTTCCCTTTCCGTGAAGAATCTGTCGTTGTACATTCGTTTGGGGACCGGCAAAAGTGTTTTGCGTCTTGTTCATTTGTTTTGTAAAGTGTAAATTTGTTTCGTCCCCGGTAAAAGTGTTTAATGGTAGGTAAAAATGTTTTCCAAAATGTCAATTTGTCTCGAGCTTCGTAATGTTGTTTTGCACTTCCCGGCCACCGTAGTAGAGGGCGAGACGGTTTAGCACTCTTCAAGCATAAAAACAAAAAAAATGAACCGCATGTGAAGTGTATCTGAGATCATTTTTGATTATTAGTCGATCATCGAAGGTCAGCGGGTTAATAAAGTAACTAAGTAGAAAAAGTAATGTGTTACTTTACTAGTTACTTAGAAAAAGTTAGTTTGTTTCTAAAGACATGTTTTACTTTTCCCATGAGTCCAAATAAATTTCCCGTGTCCCGAACGCCGCGGTCAAAGTAATGTACAGCCTGACATCTGTTCTCTTCCGTGTCAGAGGTCAACACAATCCAGCCCTTGAGAATCAGCCCCTGTCAATAAAGAAGAAGTTGTGGTGAGTTTTGAATGCAATATTTCTTGCAATCCCCCCCAGTATAACAATCTCTAGCTTTATAAAAAATCAAGTCTTTAACACATCAAGCGTCCAAACATTAATGGATCCGTCAGGAAGCCGTACAAACCTCTGGTGACGCATCAGAGAGTTTCAGCATCTTTTTAATGCAAGTTCTGGCTTTGTGGTTCATCTCGAGGATCCAGTAGAGCAGCGCCGCGTAATACAGCGCTCTGTCGCCGGCTGTGGGTCCAGACCGCTTCAGGTCGGAGTTCAGCTCGCTGACGGCCTCTTGATCTCATGTGGATACAGAATGACACACGTTATCCCTGAATCAGTGCTTCATTCTCCAGTCATTCGGTTCGGTGTTTGTACGGAGCGGTTACCAATCGTTTCACAACGTTTGTGAGCGCAAATGAGAGCTGCTGTTGAGCACAGAGACAGGTGTGGATGATCTTTCAGCTGGACGAGCTCTCGCAAAGCCTCTTGAATGTGACCTGTATAATATATGTGCATGAGCCTTCATCATCATCATCATCATCATCATGAGACCTTCACATTCATCAGCAACTATCATAAATGGATCAAAGCGAGCGCCATAAACAAACTTGTAGCCAATCGGCTGTGAGGGGTGTGTCCACTCATGACGGGGGAGGTGCCTATATTGCATAGCATTTGGGGGCGGGGCTATCGAAATAGAGGGTATGCGTGTGATGTCAGGACTTACTGCGGTTACGCCCACTGAGTGGCAAAAAGACTGAGCGGCATTGGTTTTCAGCATGAATGCCGCGAAAAACATGTAAAATGGGAAAGGGATTTGCGATTGATGGAACAAATAGATTTGACAAAACATATTTTTACAGACTGCCGTGAGCTACAGAAAAAAAAGAAGAAGCAAATGGATCGCTGCAATTCACAGAAACAACTGGACTCCAGCCAGAGAAACAGGTATTTGCAGTTATCATTTCGTGTCAATATGTTGAATTTAGGGGTAAAATCATACCTTATATATTGTAGTGTTATATATTGTATTGACAACTCAGCAATTTAATATTTACCATCTTATATTCTGCATAATTGGATGTTTACTGACAAAAACTATACACGTTTTAGGGCTAGATGATATGACATTTATTTATATATATATATATATATATATATACACATATATAAAGGGTTTGGGGAGTAACGAAATACAAGTAACTTAGTTCTGTATTTAAAATACAACATTTGAGTGACTGTATTTCATTTTAAATGGGTGGTAATCAGATTACAGTTACATTTGAAAAGTATTTTAGATTACCAAAGTGATTACTTTGAGTTTTAATGTCATTTATACATTACTGTAAACATTACTGGATGATCCAGTAATTGCAACTTTTTATCTCACAATTCTGAGTTTTTATTTTCAAAAATCCAAGATTTAAACTCACAACCGCGTTTTATTAAATCCGAATTGGGAGATATAAATTCATAATTGCAAGTTATAAAGTCAGAATTGCATGATAATAACTTGCAATACTGACCTTTTTTTTTCAAATTCTTCTTGCAATTGCAAATTTATTTCTCAACTTCTTTGGTTGCAATTCTGACTTTTCTTGTATATCTCATAATTCTGACTTTTCTCAATATTGTGAGTCCGACTGAGGGGGCTTGTTTCGGCGGGAAAGTGACGTCAATGCATGGCGTGATCTTTTTGGAAAGGGTCGCGTTGGTTTTGGCGATTTCAAATATCGCTTACTCCACCTTTAACACCCATGAAACCTCTTCATTTCACATTCTTTATAGATTTAGATGTTCTTTAGGTTTTTAAAATGTTCCTCATACTAAGGAAGGCACAAGGTTTTTTGGGGGGGAACCTAAAACGCTTCTTCTGTGGTATCCCGCCCTTTTTGGATCCTTTATTTCTAACAAAATGTAAATAAAGTCACACTGAAGCCTACCTTCCATCAGAGTTGCGAAAGCCTTGAAGAATCGGAGCACTGGATCATTATTATACAACTTTAAATTCTCCACAGCTGTATTTATGGCGTGTCTGAAGCATTTCCCCCTCAAATAATATAGAATTAACGGCTGTCGAAGCAAACAACAGTCATTATGTAAAATATGATAAAAATGATCGAACGTACGAAAGCAAAACTTACCAAACACGTTTCATCGTTTTCTGACATATTTCATTGGGGTAATTGTTATATGTAATAATTAATGTTATAACGTTAAACGGCACCTGTGATTTAAAATAACGGAAATCTGCCGTTGCTAGACACCTGCACAGGAATAATAATCACACACAGACACCGCCGCCTGTGTTATCGATGCCGAGCGATCGTTTAAGATTGATTACTCATGTCTGTTTAAACGAAGCGAAAACACTGTGGTGAGTTTTATTTATTTATTTTATATATCATACAGTTATATTTAATTTTTTGTCTTGTTCATGTTTGAGTTAATAAAGAAGAAAGCGAATGCGCGAATCCTACTATGGCGAAGGCTTGACGTCACGACACGCTCAGTCAGAAGTCTACGTGATTGGCTAAAAGGCAGATTCCGAGTGAATATTCATGATTTGCTTCGGAAGGTTACTAAGCAACGTCCTCGTGTACTGATCAATATTCATGAGCACACCTTCGCTGTAGTGGGATTGGTGTTTGTGCGCCGGATAAACGCAGTTCATGATGGGTTTGATCCAGAGCGCGTTCGCCGCAGAGGGCGGATATCATGTGCACGCGGTGAGTGCGACATTTAGAGCTGTAAAATACACCGTTTGAGTCGTTATAGCATTTAATTAGACATCGAGTCTGATGAATCAGCAATTATCAGGGTTTGATAAAATAAATAAAAACCTAAAAAGGTTTGTCAAGCGTGTCACAGGGCTGAAAAATTCAAAATCAAGTGATTTCCTCCAATTCTGCTTTCATTCAGAGTAATAATCGTATTGTCACTTAGAAAAACAGGGGTTTAAAATAATTTAAAGGGACAGTTCCCCCCAAAAATGAACATTTTCTTGCACTCAAGTTGTTCCAAACCTTTATAAATTCATTTGTTTTGCTGTACACAAAAGAAGATATTTGGAAGAATGTTTGTAACTAAGCAAGATCTCGCCCCCCATTGACTGCCATAGTATTTCCCCCCTACTATGGTAGTCAATGGGGAGAGGGATCTGTTCATTTTTGGGGGAACTATGCCTTTAAACTGCTTTGTTTTATGATGTTTCCTGGAGTGCGCTTATAAAATTAGTATGCTTTTTCATCAAAAACTGTCATAATTTAGAATTCATTTTAGCCTTCTTATTTAAACACTGTTTTAAGGGGCGTGTCTGCTGTGAGACTTAAGTGTAAACGCCCACTGCTGTGATTGGCTAACATCTTTCCATTTGAAGTATTACTCTCAAATAGCCCGTTTTCACCATTAGAGCTCTCAAGATTAACTAATCGCGAAAAGTATTTACGTTTAGAGCTACGGCATTATATTTCGATCGTGGCATGAAAGGTTGCAGTGATGAACGTCGTAGCCGATCACAGCGGCGATCTCGTCGTTGCAACTCAATTTCGGCACACTAACGAATTATTTCATTATAACCAACCGTGCAAACGCATTGCAACTAAGAGGTTCGCCGAATAAAATGGGAGTTTTGGCGCGAGTCACTGATTAACTCGCGCTGTTTGATTGACAGCTCCAGCGATTGTAAAGGGAGCGTTCTTTGATGGCTTCGTTTTATGATTTCATCCAATAAGGAACATGAGGAAGTTTTCAGTTCTGAAACTTACAGGATATTCTCACAGTACGACGACCTCCTATATATCAAAAGCTCAAGAAAAAGTTGATTTCTCAACTCACGACCCCTTTAAGATGCTTCTGGATCAGTTCCAAGTAATGACAAATAATCATTGTGACTTTTTATAATGACTTGTTCATAAATAAGTAGTATGACTCAATTTCAACTTATATTCGTGATGAATGTTCAGTGGTGAAAATGGTCCTCCATAATATTCCGCTTTGGTTCCCAGATCCAGGAGAATTCTCCAGCGGAAAGAGCCGGTCTGGAGCCCTTCTTTGATTTTATTTTGTCTATTGGACACACCAGACTGGTGAGATCTAAACTCCTAAATCTCTGACCATTTCAGATGCATTACGCTAAAAATAATGAAGTCGTGAATTATAATGATGATACTTTATGCTTTGATGTCAAAAGCGTGTTGTGACGAGCAGGGCGGGCGAGAGCCGTGAGAGAACGGCGCGAGGCTGGTGACGCGAGTGATAATGAGTGTCACCTGCGCGCTACACCGGTCTCGTGTCTCTCACGGAAGCATAAAAGAGGAGCGACAACAGTGAATGACGAGAGAGGACCAGACCTGGACTTTATGTTGTGTTTTATTTTGTTGGTTTTACTTTCGTTTTATTGTTTGGTTATTTTTTTATTAAAGTTGTGAACGTTCGCCGGTTCCCGCCTCCTTCCTTCCTTTTAACCCCGTTACACGTGTGTTTGCGTCTTCAGAATAAAGAAAGCAGCACGCTGAAAGACCTCCTGAAGGCAAACGTGGAGAAGCCGGTGAAGCTGGAGGTTTACAGCAGTAAAGTGATGAAGATCAGAGAGCTGGAGGTCGTCCCCAGTAACATGTGGGGCGGTCAGGGCTTGCTGGGGGCCAGTGTCCGATTCTGTGCGTTCCAAGGGGCCAATCACAACGTCTGGCACGTGTTGGTGAGCTGCTCTATTGTTATGATTCATAATTTAATGTTTTGGACCCGACTAAATGTGCTCTTATTTTGTATTCGTCTGTACAAATATCTAAACATTCTTAAATCAAGATGCATTTACTAGAGAAACAAAATGACGCAAGATTTTAGAATGAAGTGAGTTTGTTCTTAAAACAAGAAAAAATATCTGCCCAAAATATCTTTTTAGCGTCCGATTATAAATCTTATGTTTAAAATCATTGACCATTAATGTCTTTTAAATGACATGGATCATGTTCTAGTGTTTAACTGAAGCGGTTTCTCACTCTTACTGCTTTTTTAGGCTGCGTTCACACTTGTAGTTCGGTTCGTTTGGCCCGGACCAAAAAACACAAACAAATCATATAGTCCTGGTCCGCTTGGCGTTCACACTGGCATATTTAACGGCGAACTTTAAGTTACCGAACCAAAGGCGTAGGGATTCGGTCACGACCTGATTGGTCGTCTTTTATGACGTATATTTGGCGACGGACTCGCTTACCGAACATTCAAAACAACGCCGTGTTCTGGATTAAACGAAGAGCTCATCAAATGTTCAAAACATTCAAAACGGCAGCAGGATTTCCTCCGTTGTTCACAGAAACTCCACGTTTGCCCTCGACTCATTTTGGATACGCCGATCTTCCCGCGTCGTCGAATCAGCTGACTCGTAGCGTCGCATCTCGTGACATCACGTCCTGTTTTTAATTCGTTTACACGTCTTTGGTCCGTGTTTCGTTCATATATCAATCGAACCGCACCAGAGTTCGTTTGGAAGCGGACCGAGACCCATCTTTTTACTGTCACCTGCGCGCTACAACCCGGTCTCGTGTCTCTCACGGAGGAGCGACGACAGTGAAGGACGAGAGAGGACCAGGCCTGGACTTTGTTGCGTTTTATTTTGTTTGGGTTCGGATGGCAGCGTTCACATGTGTTCAAACTGAGCAATCGCACCAGGCTTCGCTTTAATTGAACCAAACATGACAAGTGTGAACGCACCCTTTGTTAGCTTATCAGCTAGCATAGCATACATCTACCCGATTAGCCAGCTAGCTAAGCTTATATTAGGGATGTTATTTGCTTCCGATATCCATTTCCACGTTGTTTTATTATGCAATACATAGGCATTCATTTTAAATGTCAAGCTTGTTTTTTGTGTCCACTTAATGAACATCATATAAAAGCTTATAATTAGTCAAAAAATCCCAATAATGCGTCCGAAACCGCTCCCTATCCACTACATAGTGCACTATATCGGCCAGTTTGTAGTGCTGTCCGAATTCTGAGTGAACGACTTCATTCCCTACACTCGTTCACTACTTTTACCCACAATCCTCTCTGATTTTGAGCGCACGTTCGACGTACACTCGTTAAATCGTCGTCACCCAAAATCCAAATTCGCTCACTCGTTTTCGTTCACTCTTTGCTGATGTAGTGCGCTCGACTGCTGTGCACTACATAGGGGTTAGTGAATGAGTGGGCGGATTCGGAGATGGTAATGGATTGCTATTGGCCGATCTCATGTGATTGACAGGTTGCCCCGCCCTCGTCATCAGAGGTTACTGTGATTCAAGATGACCAGGAACATGATTAAAAGAAGGTGTTTCATTTGTTTTAATTGACTCGAATGTTCTTTCAGGACGTGGAACCGAATTCACCTGCGGATCTGGCTGGACTGCAGCCTTATTCAGACTACATTGTTGGCGCAGACCAGGTGTTGCAGGAAGTAAGAGAGACCACAAACACTGCGTTTGAACGTGAATGAGAGCTTGATGTGTGATCACTCTGCCTGCGATTTTTTTTTTTTTTTTTTTTTTTTTTTTTTTTTTTTTTTTTTTTCACAGTCGGAGGATTTCTTTTCTCTGATCGAGGCGTCGGAGGGGAAAGCGCTGACGCTGCTGGTGTACAACACACAGAGCGACCGCTGCAGGGAAGTGATGATCACTCCTAATGGAGCGTGGGGCGGAGAGGGAAGGTACATCCGTCAGCAAAACTGTCCAAATGCATTCAGATGACCGTCCAACGGCTTCTTCGTTTCAAACGGCTCTTTTTGGGGTCACTTTAAACACCGTGTGTTTGTTTGTGCGCCCTCAGTCTTGGTTGCGGTGTGGGGTTCGGGTACCTGCATCGGATCCCCATGCGCCCGTTCGCATCCGAACAACACCGGAACGCGTCGGCGACATCTGGAAGCCAAGAGGAGAAACTCTGTTCTGAGGTAAATGCACAGTGGTCACATGACCAGCTCACGTTCAGTCAAAAATGGGACAATTATGGCTTTAACATTGATCATTTCTTTAGTTTTTTGGGGGGCGAAATACATTCTTCATAAGATTTCCCATCATGATAATCTGTTTTTTTTTTTTTAAAAAAGACATTGTGAGATAAAAAGTCGCAATCACCGCTTTTACTCAATTCGGAGTTCATATTCACAATTCTGATACTTTCTAGCATTTGTGAGTTTTTCCTCTTTTTGCAAGAAAAAAGTCTGGTTTTGGTTTATACTTGCAATTTAAAAAAAAAAAAAAAACTTTTTTTCTTTTTTTAACAATTCTGACGGTCTGAATTGGGAAATATAAACTCACAATTCTGACTTTTTTCTCACAATTTTCAGCTTATGTTTTGCAAATTCTGACTAGATTTCTGAAAATATTTGTAATTGCAAGTTAAAGTCAGAATTGTGAGGAAAAAAAGTCACAATCACGTTTTATAACTGCAAGTTTGTCTACAAATTCTGACATTTTCTCGCAATTGCCATTAATAGACTTTTTTCTCTTTTTACCAGAAAAGATTTAAGTGAAAGAAAGAAATATAAATGAATTAGATATAAACTCACAATTAAAAAAAGTAATTTTGACTTTTTATCTCACGTTTGACTTTTTTTTTTAAATGTACAACTTTAAAAATTTAAAACGTACAAATTTAAAATGTTCTAGCAAGTTTATCGCTTGCAATTCTGACTTTTTTCTAATTTTTCGAGAAAAAAGCAAAATTTTTATATATCAACTTGCAGTTAAAAAAGGTAATTGTGACGTTGTGTCTCACAAATCTGAGAAAAAAGTCAGAATCGCAAAATATAAACTCACAATTTTCTCGCAATTGCTAGTTATAAACTGACTTTTTAAAATTTTTGTGAGAAAAGTCAGAATTTTGATTTAAACTTACAGTTAAAAAAGTTATTGTGACTTTTCTTCTCACAATCGTCTGAATTTCAAAATACACTCAAAATTCTGACATTTTTTCTCTATTTTTACCAAAAAAGATGTAAGTGAAAGATAAATATAAAATGAATTGGATATAATCGTGCAATTAAAAAAAGTAATTTTGACATTTTATCTCACGTTTGACTTTTTTTTTTAAATATACAACTTAAAAAATTTAAAACGTACAAATTTAAAATGTTCTAGCAAGTTTATCGCTTGCAATTCTGACTTTTTTCTAATTTTTCGAGAAAAAAGCAAAATTTTTTATATATAAACTTGCAGTTAAAAAAGGTAATTGTGACGTTGTGTCTCACAAATCCGAGAAAAAAGTCAGAATCGCAAAATATAAACTCACAATTTTCTCGCAATTGCTAGTTATAAACTGACTTTTTAATTTTTTGTGAGAAAAGTCAGAATTTTGATTTAAACTTACAGTTAAAAAAGTTATTGTGACTTTTCTTCTCACAATCGTCTGAATTTCAAAATACACTCAAAATTCTGACATTTTTTCGCAATTGCGCATTATAAACTGATTTTTTTTTCTATTTTTACCAAAAAAGATGTAAGTGAAAGATAAATATAAATGAATTGGATATAATCGTGCAATTAAAAAAAGTAATTTTGACATTTTATCTCACGTTTGACTTTTTTTTTTAAATATACAACTTAAAAAATTTAAAACGTACAAATTTAAAATGTTCTAGCAAGTTTATCGCTTGCAATTCTGACTTTTTTTCTAATTTTTCGAGAAAAAAGCAAAATTTTTATATATAAACTTGCAGTTAAAAAAGGTAATTGTGACGTTGTGTCTCACAAATCCGAGAAAAAAGTCAGAATCGCAAAATATAAACTCACAATTTTCTCGCAATTGCGCATTATAAACTGACTTTTTTACATTTTTGTGAGGAAAAGTCAGAATTGCAATTAAAAAAAGTATTTCAAAAATTGGTTTATGACCCACAATTCCGAGGGAAGAATGGACAGATAAAAAGCCGCTTTTCAAATGTTTATCCGTGGAGGAAACGCAGCTCTTTATCCAGCGCTGCATAAATCACGCTGAGATACAGAAAAGTTTGTCAATATTCACAGCGCTTTTTCTTATTCCAGTCCGTGTTTGATAACGAAAAGGATCGTGACGTGACGGCAGACGCTGGTGAAGCTTCAGCATCGGGCCAGAGATCTCCAGGTGGGTCAGATGATCATACCGTTATTATTATTAACACGTCAGAACGATCTCATCTGGTATTTATTCGTCTTGAAGCAGCATCTACAGAACACATCAAAACTTTACAAAGCAGAAGAAAAATATGGTTCAGTTTTTGTTGACAGACACAGCGGTGGATCTCTCCGGACGTCTGGATTTATTCATTCCCACTACTTTGAGCGTGGATGATGATGATGAAGATGATGATGATGATGGTGGCGTCTGCGGCAGTGAGGACGTGTCTGCTTTATGTAAGCATCAGATTACCTTTATCTCCATTTATTCTCTCTTCCTCTCACGCGCCACGTTGTTCCCTCATGAAGGTCGGTCCGAAGACGGCGAGATGCAGGACGATTCAGGGATCCGCGGGATTCAAGCGACACCCGTGATCGTGAACATGGGACTGACGGAGGACGAGGTGGTCACTTAAGCGTCGGCTGCGCCTCAGAGTGCTCAGGGTGCCCAAGTCACGTGACTTTTACCTGCTGCGATAGAATTAAGACATTCAGCGCGCCGAAGAAACTGCTACCGTCGAGCGCCGACACGGAGAAAATGCTTTAAAGTGCCGCAGCGTTTGAACGGACAAACTCCTGCTTTTAGAAAATATCGAGGAACTGCATCCTAAAATCTACTGTGTGTTTCACCCGAAACCAAAGAAAAATGTATAGTTTTTGGTCCCCATGTGTAAAAAAAAAAAACTGAGGGAATATAAAGAATTCGTGTAATAACTTTAAATGTAGTGATTATATGTTCTTTTCTATTTAGTGGCTTGTCTCAATTTCACTCCGAAAATAAAAAATATGAAAAAAAAACAACAACATTTAGTTTAAGTTATGAAATTTCCGCCCTTTTAAAAAAAATTCGTTTCGATAGGAAAATCGCCGCCCCTCATTGTTTCATCAATACCGAAACACAAAAAGTTTCTTTGAATTGACAAAATATCCTGGAAATTGACCTGGATCACATTAACATTTTGAAAAAAAAATAAAAAATAAAAATCTGTATAGTCAGAAAACGTCTATTTTCATTTCATTTTTCATCATTTAGCAGACGCTTTTATCCAAAGTGCCTCGGGTGTCTCGCTCAAGGACACTTTAGTCGTGGTGTTGAAGGTGGAGAGAGTCTGTTCACTCACAATCCCCACTTTCAATTCCTGCCGGCGTGGGAATCGAACCTGCAACCTTCAGGTTACAAGCCCGACCCTCACCACTAATAACGTGCGAGAGCGCCGTCTCCGTCAAGTCAGAGTTTGTCTCAAAGCTCTCGCCATCCCGGAAACGCCACGCCGATACCGATCCTCGCTTTATTTCTCCTTTTGTCCCAAAGTTTGCTCGCCGTAGTGTTCGGACGGAACAACGTCACGCGGCTGTTGCCACGGTTACCGTGAGCCCCGGGATATGACGTCGTTCACGGGCGCAATGCGAAGTGAAAAGACCCGGGCGGATTTTCTCCGAATTCTTGGAACTATTTAGGACAATGTTAAGCACACAGCTGAACAAAATATATATAACGCTGTGCAAGTGGATATTTTAATCTAAACATTCCACATATTGTACCTTTAAACCCTTTAATGTGCCGTTCGGGATGTTTTCATCCACTGTGGGGAATTTTTGAGACTTAATTTGGCCGTAACGTTCTCCGTGTTTCAGCAAATGGAATGATTTTTGGGGACAAATCTTATTTTGACACATATTTTGGGAAAATGCTTTGAAAATGTATCAGATAAATATTTTTTGGCTTAAATCTATTAATCAACCTCAGTCCTGATCAAAACTACTACATTAAAAAAAAAAAAATTTTTAACTCTTTAATTGCCAAATTCATAAACGATGTCAATGATTTGGGGAAAAAAACGTGTCAAAGATTAGAAACAACATTGTTAGTTTTTGTGCAGCATCAGATTTTAATGTTTTAAAGAGTTAAAATCCTGATTTTTTTTTTTTTTTTTTTTAATGTAGTCGTTTTGATCAGGACTGAGGTTGATTTAATAGATTTAAGTAAGCAAATATTTATCTGATGCATTTTTAAAGCAGTTAGGCTGTTTTCAGGCTCGTGAATTTGAACAACGCACAAGGGTTAATTCTACATTATAGTTCTGAACACGAGCGTGAGACGCCTCATATATATATATATATATATATATATATATATATACGTCACATTGACGTATGCAGACATTATCTTCCGCCTCTGAAAATGAGAACCGTTACAGATGTGGATTATTAGTTTGCTTTAAAAGTAAAAGGTTTTTTTAACGTGCGGCTACGACCATCTCTCGGGTTCAGTGATAAAATGGATCAAAGAAGGATATAATCCATTGAACAATCATATCGGTTTATTTCAGTTCTTTAATAACCAGATGAGCCTGTAAAACCAGATCTCCAGTAAAGCGGGTAAACATCAGGATCTCGTTCAAACGCACACGACCCGCTGCCCGGCTCAAGAACAAGTGTGCATTTAAACTCGTTCCTTTTGGGTTCGTTTATTAAGCTGTTGTTTACCCAAAATATACTGCATGTAATTACAATCAACACAGGAAGCATAAATACAGGGGGGTGAGGACACGGGCCATTCCAAACCTTTCATTTGCAACGCTCTCGATTTTAGTTTTTTGTATTACTAGAATTCTCTTATTTGTCTTGAAGACCGAATATATACATTTTGTGCAAATCTTTGTATGATTGACAAACAGTTTTAGATTTGCATAAATTAAAGACATGAACAGAATTTGCCGTCCTATAGATGTATTTATTTTAGTGTATTTTTCCCGTCCATGCACAGGAAGGAACGATAACGTTCAGCAGCAAAGAATAATTCGTCCACGAATGAGAATTGAACGCTTCCCGCAGCATTTATTGATTAAAAAAAAAATTCAACAAATGCCTTCGAATGTTCAATTTTGGACGAATTATTCCTTTTTTTTTTTTTTTCCTTTTTTTTTTAGAAAAACTATTACCGCTTATATAATGTTATGATTATTTTCTCTCTCTCTCTCTCGTCGTATTTTACATGAAAAAGCACCTTTTTGAAGATACCGTACATTTTCTTAAAAAGAAAAAGGTAAATAAAAACCTCCTAATCTCCAAGTCGACTACAAAATAATTACAATATATATATATACACAAAAAAAGTGGATGCGCTGACGATCGCAGCACGTTAGTGAGAGAAATGCATCGTGGGAAACGGCGTTCTCGGAGTCTCATCCGACGGTTCGGTGTGCGTTTACGCACTCGCGATTGTTTTGGACCAGTTCCAGACGCGGTCCTCGCCTTCGTTTTCCGGAGGGATTCGATGATGTCATTGGCAACAAACACATCACTGGAATGTTAAATGAGAAGAGGAGAAACCGAAACAACTCGAGCAGTCGGACATGTTCAAAGTGGTCGAGAGAGAATTCATGCCGAGAGAAAAGAATAAAACGTACAGGGACACTCGAACTTCAAAAAAGCCTTCACACGTCACGTCTTCCTCAGCCGTCCGTGACGCCGAGGAAGATGATCTAGACGTCCGACGGAGCAGGAAGTGCGGGTGAGCGTGTGCTTCGAATGCGAAGTGTTGCGGATGGATCCGCGGCGGGACCTCACGTGGATTTCTGCCGGTAGTGGAGCGTCAAGTCGCCGCCGCTTTTCCAGATGAAATGCTTCACCGTTCGCAGGTCCATGTTGGGATCCAGGACCTTCCGAAAAGCAATGTGAGAAGTTCACTTTACATACAGAGGGAACTCTGGGAGATTTCATTGCTTGATTAGGGAAATAACATCCATCGTCATCATCAGCTAAATAAACTCACTGCGAGCAGGTTCTATTGACGGTTCTCCACGATAACTAGTGTGCAATTTTCTAAAACTAGCAGAAAATATTTACTTGTGAGTTTGACGCTTTATTATTTATATAGTAAAAAAATGTAAAGCAATTAAATCTATATATATATATATATATATATATATAAAAATAAATTTATTTATATATATTATAAATAATTTATATATAATATATTATTATATTATAAATAATTTATATATATATACATATATATAAAATATAAGTTTATAAATTATATATATATATATATATATATATATATATATATATATGAAAAATCTATGTACAGTATTTATGGAGATAAAATTGTATTAATAATTTTATTTATTATATGTTTTAAATTTATATAACTAAATTAATAAATAGTTTTTAAATAATTTTTCAAAATAACCATTCATGTAAAATTCACTTAAAAAAAAAATTCCCACATTTTTAACTTTCATTCATGGAGAATTTGCCATGGTTTTGTGCTGGGAAATATAGTTTTAGAAGTAAAAAAATCATTACTTTAACCAGTACATGGCTTCATATTATGAAATCACAATCATTACAATAAAAAAGCATATGACGATATGCATTTGTCCAGGTTAGGGTTACATGTCTCTCTGTGTGGATGTTTTAAAGTGTTCCCACTTCATTTCTGTCTGCGTGTGTGATTTTGAGCATGAATTTGATCCTTTTTCCTCACACTAACATAAAACCAGACATCATTCCAATTTCATTTGGGGATGAAAAGCCCCTGAATACCTTAGAAGGGTTAAGATATGAAAAACATTAACATCATATGAAGCTGCTTTTGTACTGAGGAAAGCACTATACAAATAAAACCTAAAGCTTTGTAATTGACTATTTCTTGTAATATTTAAGCATGTCGGTACCTGGTCTTGACAGAGCAGCTCGATCTTCTCCTCCGCGAGTACTGCCATGTCCTCCTCCTCCTTCTGTTCGCTGGGCTTCTCTCCGGTCGACCCGCCCGTCTGCGACTCGCTGTCGAGGTTGATGATCTTTTCGTACACGTGCTCCATCACCTTCCTCACCTGTAGCATGTCACTGGCCGACAACCGGTCCCTACAAACGCACAAACACACGGCTATGTGTTCACAACAGGCTGTCGCATCCAGTCATCTCTAAAACAAGCTTCGGACTCAAGCATACTTCTTCAGTGTCTTCGCTCCGGAGGATGAATGGGGCTGGAGGTAGAATGGGATTTTGTTGAATTTGGGCATGTTTTTCTGTGGGGGAATGAAATAAATTTGCGTTAAATAACAGAAATCAACATTCCTCAGACGTGCGACAGGATGTTGCAGACGCTTACGTCCACTGTGATGTCGATGACCCACTGCGGCACCGTCTCGTTCAGTAACATGGATTCGGTTTCTCCGCCGGAGTCTCGACACAACAGCCTGCGCAGACACAAAGCCGCGACGTCACTTTATTACCGAACGACAGCAGCGATGAAACGGGAAGACACGCACCTGAATAATGTCCTTCCTCCCGCTTCCCCGAAAATCACCGGAGTGTGTGGCGGCACCTGGAAATATCCGTTTCCTTTCTGTATCCGGCTCTCATGCTCGCCGTTCACTGAGCAAACACACGACACATGCCATCATGACCATCTGAATAAACCTCTATATTATGATGTTAAAATAAATATAATATTACATTAATATCCAAATTTGTAATTTACTGTATTACAATAATAATTATTATATAGATTTATATTATAATAATCATTCTAAATAAATACATTTATTATAAAAATAAATTTTATATCCAGTAAAAAATTATATCCAAATTTGTAATTACTGTATAATTATTATTTTTATTATTATATAGATTTATATTATAATAATCATTCTAAATAAATATGTATATATAAATATATATATAAAAATAATAAAAATAAATTTTATATCCAGTAAAAAATTAATATCCAAATTTGTAATTACTGTATAATTATTATTATTATTATATAGATTTATATTATAATAATCATTCTAAATATATATATATATATATATATAAATTATAAAAATAAATTTTATATCCAGTAAAAAATTATATCCAAATTTGTAATTACTGTATAATTATTATTATTATTATATAGATTTATATTATAATAATCATTCTAAATATATATATATATATATATATAAAAATTATAAAAATAAATTTTATATCCAGTAAAAAATTATATCCAAATTTGTAATTACTGTATAATAATAATAATAATTATTATATAGATTTTTATTATAATAATCATTCTAAATAAATATGTATAACTTTATTATATAAATATATATAAATAAATTATATCCAAGTTTATAATTACTGCACAATAAAAATAAGTTATTATTATATATGCAGATTTATATAATATCTATTATTATTATTAATATATATATATATTATAAAAAGTAGAATTATATAATAATTGTATTAAATTAATTAGAAGTAGCATAAATGATTTATATAAATGAAATGTTAATAATAATGGTAATGATAATATTTATTATGCAACATATAATTACAAACACAGATCTAACTTTTTATAATATTTAATATCTGTATTTGTTTATAATTCCTGAATACAATACCACCAGATATATAAGAAATATTATACCACAAGTATAAGCTTTTCATATACATTTTTATATTTGTCTATACATATATATTTATTTTAGAATAAGAGTTATATAAGAGAGCTTTTACCGCTCCCATGATTCAGTTCGGTCTCCTCGTCCATGGGGTTGATGTGTGTGCGGGGCCAGTACTCCAGCAGCGCCTGCAGCAGCAGCCCGCCCAGATTCACTGCCACACAACAAACACATTAATGCACCTGTGCGATTTATTGTCACGACAAACATGCGTCTCTGGAGGTCGTTCTCACGTTTAGGATCGGATCCGTCGGGGCTGGTGAATCCGGCGTCTTTAGCAGAAACCCAGGCCGCGAAACAGTCGCTCTCGTCCAGCGTTATAGTCAACATCTGTTAATCAAAAGATTCCTAACGGATCCGACAAACACTGAATACGTATTGAACCTCTTCTCTGGCGCGACTTACCCCCGTCTTCAGATCCACCGAAAACCAGTTGGGCACATAAACCATCTTGAACCTTTTCTTGATCTCTTCGTCAAACTCCATCTTCCCCAAGTCTTCAACTTTACAAGCCTGCAAAACGCCACCAGTCACATGACAACTAGCCTTCCAATCAATCAATCAATCAATCAATCAATACATAAACGTTAATCGAACACGGTACCTTAAGCACATCCCAGTACGCCACATTATTGTTGGTGTCTTTGGTCAGAATGTGTCTTTTGTCATTCAGAATGTGGCACTGAATTATACTGGCGCCACCTAGAGGTCAAGACATCACCATTTCTATTATTACAAAGGATGATTCTCGTTTTAGAAAAGGTCCTGAAGTAACGTTCATGTTTCACCGCGCAGACGTCGGACAGTCGTACCTTTGATGACCTGTTCGGGCTGCGTGCACAGCGGCGTCAGCGGAGCGCTGCAGTCGTTGTCGTAATCTCCAGACGCTCGGAAGTTATGGATACCCTTCAGAGACTGAAACGGAGGAACATTCAAAAAAGATCAATCTATGCTCAGGTAACACTTGTTACACGTGTTACATGTCGTTACTGTAGTAATAACGCATAATTACATGCAATTAACCATAACCCTAAACCTATAGTAAGTACATGTAGTTCATTATTATTACTCAGTACTTAAATGTGTAGTTACACTGTAACACTGACGCCTTAAAATAAAGTGTTACATGCAGTTGCTACAGTAATGACTATAAATTACGCATAATTACATGCAACTAATCCTAAACCAAACCCTATAGTAAGTACATGTAGTTACTTAATATTACTCAGTACTTAAATGTATAGTTACACTGTTACAACTAAAGTGTAACTCTTTATTTTAATGTGTTGCAGTGTAATTATAATTGAATGTAGTTACTACAGGTTTAGGATAACGTTTGGTTTAGGGTTAGTTGCATGTAATTATGAACAATTTATGGTAATTACACTAGTAACATGTAACAAGGACACTATAGATTAAAGGGTAACACTTTATTTTACAGTGTCATTGTTACATGCAGTTACTACAGTAATAAGTATAAATTAAAACTACGCATAATTACATGCAACTAACCATAACCCTAAACCTATAGTAAGTACATGTAGTTCATTATTATTACTCAGTACTTAAATGTGTAGTTACACTGTTACAACTAAAGTGTAACCCTTTACTTTAAGGTGTTTGTGTTACAGTGTAATTACTACAGGGTTAGGATAAAGTTTGGTTTAGTTGCATGTAATTATGAACAATTTATGGTAATTACACTTGTAACATGTAACAAGGAAAATCGTGGGTTTTGGGGGCGGAGCAATGAAGTGAGGGGCGTGTTTGTTTCGGCTGATCTCAAATATCAACAGCGTTTCTCAGAAATCGCTTACTGCGCCTTTAAAAGTGAATGACTAATATTTCAATAAGAATAATGCATCATATCTAATAATTATTCAGTGAAAACAATTGCGAAAAACACTTTTTTGTGTGTCTGTTTCAAAGTGTGAAAACGAAAGCGTGCCGCCGACGGCTTCGGTTCCAGATGAAAAGCGTGAACTCGAGTGTTTGTGCGAGTGCATGGATGTTCTACCACTATCCACCTTCTTTTGCGCCTGCTTACATTAAAAATAGGGTGGAGAACATGCAACACAACAGATTACCTAAAAATAGAGCCACTGTACCCCATCCAGGGATATTTAGCTAAAAGGCGACACTAATGAATGACCCTCAGGAGTAGCTGAAGAATACTTAAAGCTCAGCTGCAGGGATCTGTGCGTTACGTCACAACAGCTGGAGCAGGTGCCGCTTCCGCTCGCGTCACGCCGGACACCAGCTGCACTCACCCATTTATTAACCGCGGACTTCGTGGTGGAAACCCAGATGGCCGAAGGCGGATCAGCTGACCTGTCCAGCTCCATCTGAAAGACACCGAAGCACACATTCCCACTTCAGTAACTTTACTTTACTCTCTATTACCTGCCGCAGGTGTTCTTGTGTTCGAGGCATAAACTTGCACCCTTGATTAAAATCTTATGTTTTTTAATCTTAATGATACAACATGTATCCTTGACATACTTACATACAATTTTCATTGCACTATGCTTGTGTATTAAGCGAGTTTATGCATCATCGCTGTCGGGCGGAAACCTCGTATCTCCAAAAACACGACGTTTCAGGAAAAGGTAAAAACACTCATTTTTAAATCATTAAACACCATGTTGTCAAAGTTAATATTGTGGCTTTGAGACACTTGCATGAGTCATTTTAACATTTTACCAAAAATCAAGCACTAATGAAGATTTTTGACCAGCGAATTTGACAAACGCTAAACTAAGACCCTCTTCTCTGCTCCTCAAATACATAAAACATTAGCTTTTATTTATAAATAGTGTTATTTTTGAGTAAAGAAAACCCTGTACTTACTTACTTTATTTATCATTGCGTTGCAAACAAGCAGAGACGAGCGCACTTCATTCAGAATAGATGGGGGCGGAGTTACGAGGTTTAGTCACAAGCTCTTTCATTGGTTAAAAATTTGCAAAACCCACAGATTTGACCAATAGTAATGATTTATGAAATTAAAATGAGGAAATATGGAGATACAAGGTTTCCACCAGATATCAACAACATCATTTTTTGGTTGTCGACTTGGGACAATTTGTTTTATTATTATCCTGTATTTTTATCCTGTTAATATTGTTAAAAAAAAGAAATCTGACCAAAAAATTACATAAATATATATATATATATATATATATATATATATATATATATATATTTATTTAGTTATATATATATATATATATATTTATTTATATATATATATATATATATATATATATATATATATTTTTTTTTTTTTTTTTAATATATATATATATATATATATATATATATATATATATATATATATATTTTTATATATATATATATATATATATATTTTTATATATATTTATATATATATATATATTTATATATATTTATATATATATATATATATATATATATATATATATATATTTATTTATATTTATATATATATTTATATATACACACACACACACACACACACACATGCATGAGACCCATAAATGCTACAACAGAAATATGACTCTTCAATAAGAAATGAAATAAACTGTTTGGAAAAGTACATTCCAGAATTTTTCTATTGCATTTCAGGATCGCACCTTCAACACGGGCGCCTTCTCCTCACAGATCAGCACACGGATATCTGGATTGCGCAGGTCTGTGCAGTATATCTTCCGGTCGCGGCCCCCGGAATAAACGTGCGTGAAGGCCTCGTTGACCTGCAGCGCCCAGACGCCCTCGTCGTGAACGCGGTACGTGGCGATGCACCTCTGCTGACCCAGAGAGACCCCACAGCCGGATCGTCCCGTCGGAACTTCCCCTGAAAGACACTGAACCAACAAAAACGAGAGCTAAACGCTCCAGCGGCAGGAAAAAGGAGGATTATAGGACAGTCTTTCAGAGGCTTTTAAACCGTCAATAAGAATAAGATTGGTGTTTGTTCTTGAAAAAACTCATTTATAAAACACACATAAAATCGGATTTGATCCTAAATTTCATGGGTTTCATCAAGTCGAAAGTGAAAAACTGACGACACCAACATGCACACAAGCTTTTTGCATTTATATACACCAGTAACTAAAATAATCCAACACTGTTTATTAAAAAACGATAAAACTAAATACACAATCATAATATGCATTAATATTATTATATGCATGAATGAATACAAATTATTCATTAATTAAAAATATTAAATAATTATTAATTAATATATATGCTGAAGTTTAATACTTGGTGTGAGGGGTTTGTTAAAATATTATAGTAATATTATTGAGTGTTAGATTGATTAGATATTCAGATATTAATAAAATTCAGATGAAGAAGCCGAGGTTGGCGTGAGATTATTAAATTTTGTTATGTTTCTTCATTTCAATGTGTATTTACTTTTATTACGACTCTTACTGTTGTTGATTTATGTGAAGTTAGTTCTATTGTTTTACTCTTTTTTATTATTAATCATTATGAGACATTATTATATAGATGAATATTTCAAATTAAATGATATTAATAAGGTAAAAATATATATTTTTTTTATTATTAAATATGTAGCTATTAACTCGATTGAATGTTACGAACAGCAAGGTGTTTCAATAATTCGTGGCATTGTTGTTCACTCATTCAACTTCAAGAGATGATCATTTATTGGATGATTTTAAAAATATTGGTAAATCGTTTGCATCGTATTCATTCTAACGTAATCATTGACCACAAAAAAAAATCAAATTTATTATTTTAGTTTGCATTTTTTAATAGTATGTAATGATTATGAACACATTAAGCATGACAAAACAATAATGCAATCGATGAAACGATATATGTATGATTACAAAATAAAGTCATTATGATTCTTATTAACATTATTTTATAGCGTAACATGTAGGATGTATCACTATATACAAATATAGTGCACTCAAATGCCGTACCCTATATAGGGTCTAGTGAGCGAGTGAGGGGTTTCAGACACAGCTTTGGTTCTGGTTTGTACACTTTCGGACTCCATATCAAACGTCTTTTTTTTTTGTTCACGGTGTTGAGTAGGAATCAAGACCATTGTATATTCGTCTACATTGTGGAAATGGTTTATGCAAAGTTATTTGTAATAAAATCACCGACTGTTAACTGATTTATACTTTGATCCAGCCATCTATTTTTAAAAAATAGAGCCGAACCTAGACCCTATTTAACCCTTGTGCGTTGTTCAAATTCATGAGCCTGAAAACAGCCACGATTTTAACTGCATTAAAAATGTATCAGATAAATATTTTTTCAATTTTTTTTGCTTAAATCTATTAAATCAACCTCAGTCCTGATCGAAACGACTAAAATTAAAAAAAAAAATCAGGATTTTAACTCTTTAAAATGTTAAAATCTGATGCTGCACAAAAACTAACAATGTTGTTTCTAATCTTTGACACGTTTTTTTCCCCAAATCAGTGACATTGTTTATGAATTTGGCAATTAAAGAGTTAAAATCCTGATTTTTTTTTTTTTTAAATTAGTAGTTTTGATCAGGACTGAGGTTGATTAATAGATTTAAGAAAAAAATATTTATCTGATACATTTTTAAAGCAGTTAAAATCATAACGAAAGGGTCGTGATTTTTCCCACAGAGTTCTGTTGAGTTTTTGAACATTTTCAAAGCATTTTCCCAAAATACGTGTCAAAATAAGATTTGTCACCAAAAATCATCCATTTGCTGAAACACGGAGAAAGTTACGGCCAAATTAAGTCTCAAAAATTCCCCACAGTGGATGAAAACATCCCGAACGGCACATTAAAGGGTTAAAGACTGTTGAGTATAACACACTGAACACCTTTACAGCCGTGTTACAGTTTTTAAAATCTAAAAAGAATAAAATATTTAGTTTAAAACTGACATCAGAGAAGCGTGAATGTGTTGCGGTCTTCATCTCACCTGAGTTCCGTCTCTGTTCAGCAGCAGTGATTTGACGTTGTCCGAGTGTCCTTTCAGTTTCATCAGTTTGGCACAGGTGCGCGGGTCCCACACTCTCAGAACCTGACGCAAGAACACAAATCAATGAAATAAAGACAATGTGTGAGTTTCGGCATGTGTGAAAGAACGTCACATATCAATAACAAGGCAATATTGTAAAAAAAATCAATATATTGATATATTATTGTCTCTGCACAGCCCAGGTGTCGCTCTATAGCAGGGGTTCCTCATTCGTTTTCACCAAGAGCCAACAATACAAAGCCGAGGGTCAACTTTTTTTGATGGCCAATGCCAATTTCTTAAATCCGATGGCCGATATATAATATGTATAATTTATATTTATTTTAATTCATATTTAATACATTTAGGAATATGAAAAGTATGAAAATTAAATAAAAAAAGCAAATCTTTACAATAAACATGCTTTTTAGATGGCAACTTCTTGATCCAGCAATCCTATATATATGTTTGTGTGTGTGTGATTATATATATATATATATATATATATGTGTGTGTGTGTGTGAGATTATTTTATATATATATATATATATATATATATATATATATATATATATATATATATATATGTGTGTGAGATTATTTTATATATATATATATATATATATATATATGTGTGTGTGTGTGTGATTATATATATGTGTGTGTGTGTGTGTGAGATTATTTTATATATATATATGTGTGTGAGATTATTTTATATATATATATGTGTGTGTGAGATTATTTTATATATATATATGTGTGTGTGAGATTATTTTATAGATATATATATGTGTGTGTGTGTGTGATCATATATATATATGTGTGTGTGAGATTATTTATATATATATACAGTACTGTGCAAAAGTTTTAGGCAGGTGTGAAAAAATGCTGTAAAGTAAGAATGCTTTCAAAAATAAACTTGGTAATAGATTATATTTATCAATTAACAAAATGCAAAGTGAGTGAACAGAAGAAAAATCTAAATCAAATCCATATTTGGTGTGACCACCCTTTACCTTCAAAACAGCATCAATTCTTCAAGGTACACTTGCACAAAGTCAGGGATTTTGTAGGCATATAGTTAGGTGTATGATTAAACAATTATACCAAACAGGTGCTAATGATCATCAATTCAATATGTAGGTTGAAACACAATCATTAACTGAAACAGAAACAGCTGTGTAGGAGGAATAAAACTGGGTGAGGAACAGCCAAACTCAGCTAACAAGGTGAGGTTGCTGAAGACAGTTTACTGTCAAAAGTCATACACCATGGCAAGACTGAGCACAGCAACAAGACACAAGGTAGTTATACTGCATCAGCAAGGTCTCTCCCAGGCAGAAATTTCAAGGCAGACAGGGGTTTCCAGATGTGCTGTCCAAGCTCTTTTGAAGAAGCACAAAGAAACAGGCAACGTTGAGGACCGTAGACGCAGTGGTCGGCCAAGGAAACTTACTGCAGCAGATGAAAGACACATCATGCTTACTTCCCTTCGCAATCGGAAGATGTCGAGCAGTGCCATTAGCTCACAATTGGCAGAAAACAGTGGGACCCTGGTACACCCATCTACTGTCCGGAGAAGTCTGGTCAGAAGTGGCCTTCATGGAAGACTTGCGGCCAAAAAGCCATACCTCCGACGTGGAAACAAGGCCAAGCCACTCAACTATGCACGAAAACACAGGAACTGGGGTGCAGAAAAATGGCAGCAGGTGCTCTGGACTGATGAGTCAAAATTTGAAATATTTGGCTGTAGCAGAAGGCAGTTTGTTCGCCGAAGGGCTGGAGAGCGGTACACGAATGAGTGTCTGCAGGCAACAGTGAAGCATGGTGGAGGTTCCTTGCAAGTTTGGGGCTGCAAATGGAGTTGGGGATTTGGTCAGAATTAATGGTATCCTCAATGCTGAGAAGTACAGGCAGATACTTATCCATCATGCAATACCATCAGGGAGGCATCTGATTGGCCCCAAATTTATTCTGCAGCATGACAACGACCCCAAACATACAGCGAAAGTCATTAAGAACTATCTTCAGTGTAAAGAAGAACAAGGAGTCCTGGAAGTGATGGTATGGCCCCCACAGAGCCCTGATCTCAACATCATCGAGTCTGTCTGGGATTACATGAAGAGAGAGAAGCAACTGAGGCTGCCTAAATCCACAGAGGAACTGTGGTTAGTTCTCCAAGATGTTTGGGCCAACCTACCTGCCGAGTTCCTTCAAAAACTGTGTGCAAGTGTACCTAGAAGAATTGATGCTGTTTTGAAGGCAAAGGGTGGTCACACCAAATATTGATTTGATGTAGATTTTTCTTCTGTTCACTCACTTTGCATTTTGTTAATTGATAAATATAAACTATTAACATGTCTATTTTTGA
>CM074301.1:15822500-15835000 GCA_037194245.1 Opsariichthys bidens | reverse complement strand
GCCTTGTTTTCGCTGACAGACTGACAGCAGCGCGAGCGTTCTCAATGCACCAGTTACGCAACATAATCAATGGCGCTGCGTTTGAATTGTCGTGACAGAGATGTGCTTATATACTGTACTATATGACATTAGAGCGGGCCAAACATTGTTCTCTCCCGCCAATTGAGGAACCCTGTTCTATACAGACAACATGTAATGAAAATGAACTTTATCTGCTCTTTTTATACGTCCATGGGCTCGCTGTGCTCAGGGCTGGGTGTGTTACTTTTAAAATGTATTTCACTACAGATTACAAAATACATGCTTTAAAAAGTCATTTGTAATGTATTTTGTTACATTACTCAAGTTTAGTAATTTAATCTAAATACTTTAGAATACTAATAAGTGTGAAACAAACACAAAAAAGGTCATTGAGAGTTTTTATCTCACAATTCTGACTTTTTCCCTCAGAATTGAGTGATATAAAGTTGCAATTGCGAGTTATAAAGTCAGAATTATGAGATATAAACTCACAATATTGAGAAAAGTCAGAATTATGAGATATAAACTGACAATATTGAGAAAAGTCAGAATTATGAGATATAAACTCACAATATTGAGAAAAGTCAGAATTATGAGATATAAACTCACAATATTGAGAAAAGTCAGAATTATGAGATATAAACTGACAATATTGAGAAAAGTCAGAATTATGAGATATAAACTGACAATATTGAGAAAAGTCAGAATTATGAGATATAAACTGACAATATTGAGAAAAGTCAGAATTATGAGATATAAACTCACACTAAATTCACAACTGCAAGAAAAAAGTCAGTATTGCAAGTTTATTTCTCACAATTCTGACTTTATAACTTCCAATTGTGAGTTTAAATCTTGCGATTCTGAGAAAAAGAAGTCAGAATTGTGAAACACAAACTCACAATTGTGAGGGAAAAAACAAATTGTAGTGGATCATCAGGTCACGACAGGACAGTTCAGTTGTTTTTATAAATTCAGTCATTTTGTCTTGTTCAGGACAGAACTAAACAAAAATAACATTTTATGATCCTCTTAAAAGTATTAAATGTTGATGAAACTGAACTCGTCTTTTTCAGACGGTCAGAGTCAGAGAATCACCAATCGCTGTTTAAATGACATTAAAACTCAAAGTAATCACTTTGGTAATCTAAAACACTTTTCAGATGGAACTGTAATCTGATTACCACCCATTGAAAATGAAACACAGTCACTCAAATTTTGTATTTTAAATACGTCACTAAGTTACTTGCATTTCGTTACTCCCCAAAAAAGACTCCGAAATCCAGTCAATTCGTTCCATGCATTTATCCCTAATATTTGTTTCACATCATGTCAAGTCTCATGTCAAACCTTTTCAGTGGATCCCGACACTATAACCGTCCCCATCTGATTCATGGCCAAACTGTAGATGGAGTCCTTGTTCCCGCTGAGAGAAGACGCTGTGCGACATAGAGAAAGAGATTCACACGCTGTCCGGGATTTATTGATTCTGCAATAACAAATTTTGGCTCTAACGCTAAAAGGCGCCCAACAAAAGTGTATAAAGTAACTCATTTCATCTATTGTTTGGATTGTGATCGCAATAGATCAGTGGTTCCCAACCTTTTTCAACCAAACACGCGAGTTTCCGCAGCCCACTGCAAATATTTGGACTATTTGTGTCGCGTTGCCTTCCATAGTATTTTTTTTTTTCTCCATTCTATGGAAGTCAATGGTGCCCCACAACTGTTTGGTTACAAACATTCCTCAAAATATCTTCCTATGTGTTCAAGTTTGGAGGGTGAGCAAATATTAGGGTAATCACAAATCACTTCGCATCGTGTCTTAAAATGAGCTTGCGTTACTCAGCGCTGAACTAAAACTCTGGCGTTTTCTGGATTCTGATTGGCCACTGCGGTCAAGGACTCAACAGCTACTACATCTGTGATTGACACTACAAAAGCACGTTGTATATAGAAACATTTGATGCTCTGCTGAAGGTTTATCCTTACTTGTAGATGAAGAAACATCTGCATTTGTCCTTTTCAGCGACCCTGTTGATAACCATTCATCCATGTTTAAATCTGTTGTATCCTACAGGAACTGTATGCAGCAAAAGTATGGTGGTTTACTCTAAACACAACCCAGCAGCAAGCTTAAATAGTGAATACACAGTTATTTATTTTTTCTTATATATTGAATTACTACATTTAATTAGTCATTTTTTACTTTTATTAAGAGTAAATGGCGGCCCCCCCTGAAATATCGTCGCGACCCACAGGTTGAAAACCACTGCAATAAACTAATAATTGATCGTTTAGTCATAACACTTTACAATAAGGTTTTCATTTGTAAACATAAGCTGCTTTTCCACCATCAGGTGGTTGAAAGAATGGTGGAAAAGCGACTACATGAACTAACAACGCTACAAAACAGCATTTCTTAATATTTGTTAATGTTGATTTTGACATTTAATGATTTTTTTTTTAAATCAAAAGTACAATATTTTTATTAAAAAACATGTTAATTAATGCTTTAACTAATGTTAACGAATAAGAAATTACTGTAAAGTGTTACCGCCATTATATCAAAAAGTAGATTTTTTGTTGTTGTTGTTGTTGTTGATCAGTTATTAGACACTTAAATATAATCATCTGTATTGTTTTTGAATGAGAGTAGTTGAGGACTCACTGGTGACAGTGTTATTGGAAGCGGTCAGTGCTGTGAGTGTGTTCACATCCCAGAGGAAGATCTGTCTGTCCAGTCCGGCCGAAGCCACCAGCTCCTTGTCTTTAGCATACGCCAATGCTTTCACATAGTCCTGAAAAACACACGGAAAATATTAAATTATTTTTAAAAAATGACATAGAAATGATTGAAAGTAGAAAAACGGATATAATGCACACGTCAATGTAGAGAACAATAAAAAGCATTTTAAAAAAGAAAATTCTTGTGGAAGCTTGCTTCCGCTACGGAATAAAAAAATAATAAAGGTAATTGCATCTTTATCTTACAACTTTTTTTATTCCGAATTTCTCTTTTTTTTCTCCCCTCACGCAATTCTGATTTTTCTCTGAATTTTCATAATTTTTCTCTCTGATTTGTTTTCTTTTTTCCCCGCGCAATTGTGAGTTATGAAGTCAGAAATGCAAGATATAAACTTGCAATTGAGAAAAAACATTTTTTTGAAATTCTTTTCATCGGAGATATAAACTCGTTTTTGCGAGTTATGAAGTCTTAATTGCGTGAAATAAACTTTATAAAATTTTGAGAAAAAAGTTATACGAGATATAAACTCGTAATTCTGACTTTTTTTCTCAGAATATAATAGCTTTCTTTTGTTTAATCTTTTTCTTTTTCTCCCTCGCAACTGTTATAGTCAAAAGTGCAATTCGGAGAAAAAAATGTCAGCTTACAATTCTCTATTTTTCTCGCTATTTCAAGTTTATATTACAAAATTCTTTATCTGAGATATAAACTCACAATTCTGACTTCTCAGAATTTCTTCTTTTTCCTCTCGCAATTGCGAGATATAAAGTCTGAATTGGGAGATATAAAGTCAGAGTTGGGAGATATAAAGTCTGAATTGGGAGATATAAAGTCAGAGTTGAGAGATATAATGTCTGAATTGAGAGATATAATGTCTGAATTGGGAGATATAAAGTCTGAATTGGGAGATATAAAGTCAGAATTGGGAGATATAAAGTCAGAGTTGAGAGATATAAAGTCAGAATTGGGAGATATAAAGTCTGAATTGGGAGATATAAAGTCAGAGTTGGGAGATATAAAGTCTGAATTGGGAGATATAAAGTCTGAATTGGGAGATATAAAGTCTGAATTGTGAGATATAAAGTCTGAATTGGGAGATATAAAGTCTGAATTGGGAGATATAAAGTCAGAATTGGGAGATATAAAGTCAGAGTTGGGAGATATAAAGTCTGAATTGGGAGATATAAAGTCTGAATTGGGAGATATAAAGTCAGAGTTGGGAGATATAAAGTCTGAATTGGGAGATATAAAGTCAGAGTTGGGAGATATAAAGTCTGAATTGGGAGATATAAAGTCAGAGTTGGGAGATATAAAGTCTGAATTGTGAGATATAAAGTCTGAATTGTGAGATATAAAGTCAGAATTGGGAGATATAAAGTCAGAGTTGGGAGATATAAATTCTGAATTGGGAGATATAAAGTCTGAATTGGGAGATATAAAGTCTGAATTGGGAGATATAAAGTCAGAATTGGGAGATATAAAGTCAGAGTTGAGAGATATAAAGTCAGAATTGGGAGATATAAAGTCTGAATTGGGAGATATAAAGTCAGAGTTGGGAGATATAAAGTCTGAATTGGGAGATATAAAGTCTGAATTGTGAGATATAAAGTCTGAATTGGGAGATATAAAGTCTGAATTGGGAGATATAAAGTCAGAATTGGGAGATATAAAGTCAGAGTTGGGAGATATAAAGTCTGAATTGGGAGATATAAAGTCTGAATTGGGAGATATAAAGTCAGAGTTGGGAGATATAAAGTCTGAATTGGGAGATATAAAGTCAGAGTTGGGAGATATAAAGTCTGAATTGGGAGATATAAAGTCAGAGTTGGGAGATATAAAGTCTGAATTGTGAGATATAAAGTCTGAATTGTGAGATATAAAGTCAGAATTGGGAGATATAAAGTCAGAGTTGGGAGATATAAATTCTGAATTGGGAGATATAAAGTCTGAATTGGGAGATATAAAGTCAGAATTGTGAGATATAAAGTCTGAATTGGGAGATATAAAGTCAGAATTGGGAGATATAAAGTCAGAGTTGAGAGATATAAAGTCAGAATTGGGAGATATAAAGTCAGAGTTGGGAGATATAAAGTCTGAATTGTGAGATATAAAGTCTGAATTGTGAGATATAAAGTCAGAATTGGGAGATATAAAGTCAGAGTTGGGAGATATAAAGTCTGAATTGGGAGATATAAAGTCAGAATTGGGAGATATAAAGTCTGAATTGGGAGATATAAAGTCAGAATTGTGAGATATAAAGTCTGAATTGAGAGATATAAAGTCAGAATTGGGAGATATAAAGTCAGAGTTGGGAGATATAAATTCTGAATTGGGAGATATAAAGTCTGAATTGGGAGATATAAAGTCAGAATTGTGAGATATAAAGTCTGAATTGGGAGATATAAAGTCAGAATTGGGAGATATAAAGTCAGAGTTGAGAGATATAAAGTCAGAATTGGGAGATATAAAGTCAGAGTTGGGAGATATAAAGTCTGAATTGTGAGATATAAAGTCTGAATTGTGAGATATAAAGTCAGAATTGGGAGATATAAAGTCAGAGTTGGGAGATATAAAGTCTGAATTGGGAGATATAAAGTCAGAGTTGGGAGATATAAAGTCTGAATTGTGAGATATAAAGTCTGAATTGTGAGATATAAAGTCAGAATTGTGAGATATAAAGTCAGAATTGGGAGATATAAAGTCAGAGTTGGGAGATATAAAGTCTGAATTGGGAGATATAAAGTCAGAATTGGGAGATATAAAGTCTGAATTGGGAGATATAAAGTCAGAATTGGGAGATATAAAGTCTGAATTGGGAGATATAAAGTCAGAATTGGGAGATATAAAGTCTGAATTGGGAGATATAAAGTCAGAATTGTGAGATATAAAGTCTGAATTGTGAGATATAAAGTCTGAATTGGGAGATATAAAGTCTGAATTGGGAGATATAAAGTCTGAATTGCGAGATATAAAGTCAGAATTGCGAAAAAAAATAAACCTGCAAATTAAGAGAAAAATACTCAAGACTTATATTCCGAGTTTATATACGGAAATTCTGACTTTTTTCTCAGTTTTTTTTTCTTTTCCCGTCGCAATAGTTCTAAAGTCAGAATTGCACAATTCTGAGAAAATAAAAAGTCAGCTCACAAATTTCAATTTTTTTCTCGCAATTGCGAGTTTATGTCGCGAAATTCTTTTAATGAGATATAAACTTGCGAGTTATAAAGTCTGAATTGCTAAACTCGCAATTCTGACTTCTTTCTCATAATTTTATGACTGTTTTCTCAGATTTTTAACATTTTTACCCCAGAAAATTGCAAGTTTAAAAGGTCAGAATTGCGAGATATAAACTTGCAATCGCGAGGAAAGAAAGTCAGAATTGCGAGATACTTTTTTATTCGGTGGTGGAAACCATACTTTATGGAAACTCTTTGCATTAAAAAAAAACAAAAAAAAAACGAATGGGCTTCAAACCAATGCATAGCCGCAGAAATAAAGATATCTTCAAGATGCCGATGAATACAATGTCTTAAATATACAAATCATCGCATCTCTTTTTTCGTGGATCATGAATGTTTCAGCCATTCTATGATTAAAAAAATCCCTTAAATTGCTGTCACATTGCCTCGGGATGTTCACTATTGACGGGTTTGACAATCAGCATGATGTCCTGCAGCTCTTGAGTCATTAGTCACATGACCGTACCTTGTGCGTCCGCAGTGTTGACATGCAGAAGCCCTTATGTGCGTTCCAGACCTTCACTGTAGTGTCTGAAGACGCCGATATCACTGTAGAGACAACAGACGAATGTAAATCTGCGCTCCGAACAAACAACAACGGCTCTGCACACGTCCGACACTCACGTGTTTTTCCGTTGCAGCACAGGACGATGTCGTTGACCCAGTCCGTGTGGTGCTCCATCGATGCGATGTACGGATCCTGCTACAAGACACGCAGGCATCATTTCAACGGCCCAGGGGAGACTGGCTCTCCAAACTGTGTTGAGATCACATCTACAGGTTTACCTTGTGCTGGTTGACACTCCATATCCTGATGATGGAGTCTCGTCCGGCGGTGAAGAGCCGGTTGAGAGCTGGATCCAGCTGTAGCGCGTTGACTCCATTGCGGTTATATTTCTCCACCTCATCTCTGATCACATACGACACCTGCAACACACACACGCTCAGAATTAGATGCATCGAATTCATCGGCAAAGAGATGGACACTGAAGAAAGCAACGTCTGAAGAGAAAAGCAGTAGGGCTGTGCGATTGATCGTAAGTGATTTTCGATTTCGGATTATGAAAACAAGATAATCAAAGTAAAATGATTATTGTCCCACGGCCACATTTAATAGTGTGCTTTTGTTCCTCCCTTAAAGCTCATACTTGACATGCAAATCAGCCAAATAAGTGAGTGTTTGATATCGAACCCTGTTCCCCAGGCCGGCTTTCTGTCAGTTATGTTTAATGTGAAGGTAAACAGTTGAGAAAGAAAACGCATGCGTAACAGTATATCGGATCCGTGCATTAGCTCTTAAAGTGGCGGCAGTAGAGCTGCACGACTCTGGTAGAAAATAAGCTTCGAATCAATTGCTTCGCAAAACGATTCACTGTTTCAAAGGCGACCCCTGCTGGTCAGAACAGTGTAAATGCAACAAAACTCAGGCCAAACATGCCTTTGCAAAAGTTTTATTGAAAGTAAAATCTGTCCAATGCAATTAAGTAATCATCTGATACGATTAAATGTCAAGTGTCTGTATAATATGTGTTATTTTATCAATGTTGAGGGCTTGTTTTGTTTGTACTAACTACTAGGGCTGTGCAATTAATCGCACATGCGATTTCTAAATCGCACAAGTCTGCAATTTTATGTGTTCATTTATTTATATTTTAATTGAGAATACTGCAACGTTACTGTGCGCATGTTTAAGATGTTGACCAATCAGAGCTCGAGAAAAAAGCACAAAAAAAAAGCGGGAGAACAGAATAGGCAAACGGGAGGAGAGAGGAAAAAATATGGATGCGGTTCAGAATAAAAATGATTTGGTACCAAAGAGAAATTCAACATCAGTCGTTTCAGAGAGTTTTGGATTCAAACACTGGACAAAAGACGCCGACTCACACTTATTTCACACAAGAAATGTAAGACGGCGTTGAATACGAGTTTAAGCAGGTGAAATAATCCTCATTTATTTGATGTTGTGTGTTTTTAAGACACAGTTTTGTTTATCCAGCAGTTCATCTACTGTACAGTGTGACTTCATTCACTGAAATACAGTTTTGAAGTTGACTTATTATGACTGGAATTTCAGGTTCGTTAACCTTCATTTATTTGATGTCGTCTGTTTTAAAGATTACAGTTTTGTTCATGAAGCTGTAAATACAGTTCCTTCATTGTGAAACATTTTGCTACTGAATACATTCAGAATGAAGCGTGTTTGAAAAAGCAAAAACAATCACCAAAATTGCAAAATAAATCGCAATTGCAATATTCATTAAAAAAAAAAAAAAAAAAAAAAAAAAAAAAAAATCGCAATGTGATTATTTTGTCCATATTGCACAGACCTACGAACTACTATTATTATGCCTACTAGAGTCTCATTAAAACATCTACAAATGTATAAAACTGACCAGAGATCAAGTAGAAACCATAGGCAGTTGTTCAATGGTTTGTCACTGGGGGGCGATCTCAGCGAACGCACAGGATTCATGGGATTTCACAACGTTTTGAAACGGTTATGATGCAACGAAGCCTCGTTTTCTGAAAACCGCTGCGAATCACTGATTCAAAACTAAAGTTTTGTAAAGGTTTCGAAGCTTCATGAAGCATCACTAGATTCTGGATAAATTGAGAATCACGATTTTTTTTTTGTTTTGTTTTTAAATAGATCCTCCCGTGATTCTAAACAAAATAACATGAGGTTCTCATAAAATGTTTATTTCTGCAGACGATATAAAATGTTTAATTATATCGGGTTGAGTGAGTGATTCAATGACTCACTCATTTATTTTAAGGTGTCCGTATTACAGTGTAATTATACATTTAATTACTGAGTAATGACAATTAACTACATGTACTTACTATAGGGTTAGGATGAGGGTTTAGTTTAGGGTTAATTGCATGTTATTATGCATAATTTCTAGTTATTACTATAGTATGTAACAATGTCACTGTAAAATACAGTGTTACCGACTTCACTTATTTCATTACTGGATGAATCAGTGTTTCTGAACGAATCTCTTAAATGAACGATTCAATGACAAATACATTCCAGTCACTTGTCGCCACCTACTGGTGTAACGATGTCTAATGATGATCTAAAACTTATTTTAAGTTACTTTCAAAATGCACTTCTGTAGACATCAGTGTTTATATACCAACTATAAACAGTCTGCCATTAATGACAATCAAATAACAAAAGACAGAAAAACACACACTGATCTAACTTAATAAGGACTAATATATATTTCATGTGTACAGTAAGACTATGCAATGTTAACTATGAGCTACTTATTTGTATTCTCGTTCTTTTGTATTTATTTGTCTATTTTTGCTGGCTTGTTATTTGACTTTTAGCATTATTTTGAGGACCTCTTTCTTACATTAGTTAGTCCAGTATTAGTTTTTGCTGAAGAATTGATCATTGTAATAATACACCATTTTCGAGTATTACTACGATTTCCTGTTAATGTCAATCATGTCTCACAAGACGAAGCAAAGTTGACTTTTCCCAAACTTTCCTGTCCTTACAAAAAAATGTTTTATAAATGCATTTAAGAAGCACAAGACTGAGGTGAGGATGAAATAATGCGTTTAAATAAGGCCACACAAATATATAATACAGTACTTGTATGCATTCGTTTATATATTTCACATGTCAATAAAGTAAAATGGAAAATTGCCGCTGTGATGAAGCAATTTTTATTTTATTATTTATTTTACAAATTCTAAAGGTTAAATCATTGTTCGTTTTGTATTAAGGTTGAGCATTATTTTTAATTGAGTTGACAGGTTTTGATCGTACCACTCATAATATATATTCACATATCAGTGTGAGAGATGTAGATTTTATTTTAGATAGTCGCAATAAATGTATTGCAACATGGTGGCAGTTATTTGCACGTGACTGCGCTGGTTTTTTCCTTTTTTTTTTCATTTCTGCCACGTTTAAGCGGGAAAACATCATAAGTAAGACCTAAAATGTGACATGAAAAGTCAATTATGACGAATTTAGACTTTTTATCTCAGAACTTTTTAGACAAAAAGTCAAAATTAGGACTTAGTATGTCATTATTATGAGTTTTCGTTATAATTTACGTAACTTTTTTAATCTCATAAATTAGATTTTCATGACATAAAATTCAAAAATATTACTTAGTATGTAATTATTATGACCTTTTCATCATTTTGACTTTTTAATGTCGTTAATTAGATTTTTTTTATTAAATAAAAAAATCTAAATTCTGATTTAACATGTTGCTATTCGACTTTTTGACAAATTAGAATTTTTATGACAAATAATTATGAAAGAATTATGACTTTTCATCTCAGATATTTTTAGACAAAAAGTCAAAATTAGGATTTAGTATGTCATTATTATGAGTTTTCGTTATAATTTACGTAATTTTTTTAATCTCATAAATTAGATTTTCATGACATAAAAGTCAAAAATATTACTTAGCATGTAATTATTATGACCTTTTCATCATTTTGACTTTTTAATGTCGTAAATTAGATTTTTTATGACATATAATTATGAAAGAATTATAACTTTTCATCTCAGATATTTTTAGACAAAAAGTCAAAATGAGGATTTAGTATGTCATTATTATGAGTTTTCGTCATAATTTACGTAACTTTTTTAATCTCATAAATTAGATTTTCATGACATAAAAGTCAAAAATATGACTTAGCATGTAAACATTATGACCTTTTCATCATTTTGACTTTTTAATATCATAAATTAGATTTTTTTTATGAAATAAAAAATCAAAATTCTGATTTAGCATTTTGCTATTTCGACTTTTTGACAAATGAGATTTTTTATGACATATAAAAGACACTAAATGTTTTGTTCGCAAAGCATAACAACACCTTATAGCAATCGACACGCTCTTATTTATGAGTTCAGAGGTGCTTATGTGTAGATCTTCATGAATGTGTTGATTTGTATGGGCATATGAATGGTAACCACGTGACTATATACGCTCAGTGCGCTATGTGCTTATATGGTCATGTTGTTAGTATGCATTTCTTCAAGTATGGAAGGATTATTGTCATGTCGTGACCTTTTAGAATCGAAATATGGCTAAATATTTCCATTTTCAGCCCATTATGATCATTTGAACCCCGACGTTTCGAGTTTATATAATCATAGGTTGCGGCAAGCCGTCCATACAGACTTAGTATGCAGGATTCTTAGACACCTGACTCAAAACTCCCCCGAAATTGCAGTCAGATAGGCAGCACACTAGATTTTGAGACACAGCCTGGCCTCCACCTCCCTCTGCGCCACACAAATCCTCGCATCCGCGTTTAAAACAGCCGTTACAACAGCGATCTACCGCCTGAACACTACTATCATCGCACAAACAGCACACGCACATCACAAGCGCACACGCGAGTGTGAAACATTCACCTGCACTTTCCTGCGCCCCGCTGTATTCTGCCTGTGATGCGTCGCCATCTTACATGTTGACGCCGTGACGCCACTTCCGTCACGCCAAGAAGAGCCGCTCGAGGCGGGAACGTGTGGCGCGCGCTCGAGGCGGGAGCGTGAAGGAATAAAGAAATGTGAATAAAAGCACAGCGATTCGAAGTTATATCATAATATAGTCTTATAAACATGTATTTTTTGTCTTTGTTTAAAAAATAAATACATAAAAACGCGAGATGTAGTGCAGAGGAATGGAAAAAAACACGTTTTTTTTAATACAAGTCGATCATCTTTTAACATGTGTACATTGAAAGCCCATTTTTCATACGTTAGACAAAAGAAAATGGTTTAATTATAACATAAATCGAAATTGTGACAGAAAGGTCAACTAATTTATGAGATCAAAAAATCGCATTTATGAGGGAAAAGTCATATGACATGCTAAGTCATGATTGTGACTTTTTATGTCATGAAAATCTGACTTGTAATTAAAAAGTCGAAATTATGACAAGCTCAATAATGACATACTAAGCCATAGTTTTCGTCATAAAAAATCTAATTTGTCAAAAAGTCGAATAGCAACATGCTAAATCAGAATTTTGATATTTTTTTATTTCATAAAAAAATCTAATTTACGACATTATAAAGTCAAAATTATGAAAGGTCATAATAATTACATACTAAGTAATATTTTTGACTTTTATGTCATGAAAATCTAATTTATGAGATTAAAAAAGTTACGCAAATTACGACGAAAACTCATAATAATGACAGACTAAATCCTCATTTTGACTTTTTGTCTAAAAATATCTGAGAGGAAAAGTCATAATTCTTTCATAATTATATGTCATAAAAAAATCTAATTTACGACATTAAAAAGTCAAAATTATGAAAAGGTCATAGTAATTACATACTAAGTAATATTTTTGACTTTTATGTAATGAAAATCTAATTTATGAGATTAAAAAAGTTACGTAAATTATGACGAAAACTCATAATAATGACATACTAAATCCTCATTTTGACGTTTTGTTTAAACATATCTGAGATGAAAAGTCATAATTCTTTCATAA
>CM074301.1:15762500-15817500 GCA_037194245.1 Opsariichthys bidens | reverse complement strand
ACACACACATATATATTTTTTCCTACATGCATATATATATTAATTAATTTTCATATATGTATTAATATATTTATAAAACACTTAAAGACTTAAACTTAAAATATTTAGCATTTTTAGCCTTTTGAAAAACATAAAAACTATATATATATATCATTTTAATATAACTAATTTATATTATAGTTACAAAATACATACACACACGCATATATATATATATATTTTCATATATACATATATGTTCATAAATACAGTATTTAGCATTTTCTGCCTTTTGAAAAACATAAAAATTATATATATATATAATTTTAATATAAGTAATTTATATTATTGTAACAAAATACACACACACACACACACATATATATATTTTTCCTACATGCATATATATTAATTTTCATATATGTATCAATATATTTATAAAACACTTAAAGACTTAAACTTAAAATATATAGCATTTTTTAGCCTTTTGAAGATAAATTATATAAACAATATAGTTTTAATATGAATAATATATATTTTAGTCACAAAATGCATGATATATATATATATATATATATATAAATGAAAAACTATACAATTATATTGTGTATATATGTGCATATATATAGCTTTATATATTTTTGCATATATATATATCATTTTATTATTATTTTATAATTTATTTATGTACATTATATTATTTTTGTTAATAATAGTTAATGCACTGTGAACAAACAATAAAGAATTGCATTTGTATTAACTAACATTAACGTTGTAAAAAAGTTGTAAAAAATGCATTTACCAATACATACTAATTAATGTTTGCAAATGAGACCTTATTGTAAAGTGTTACCGTTAACATTAGACACACACACATGTCTATTTTTTATTCTGAAACAAACATTCTGATCATTGCTCCCAGTTCAACATGTTCCAAAATCTTGTTAAAATTTAATTTAGCGGCAATAAAATCTAGTCACATGACCTGTTTAGACAGTTCAGAAGTGTAAACAGACCCTTTTACTAGCGGGGAAAACACTTTAGGCCATTGTGACCTTTGCCCCTTGGCCGGTCAAAAAATGACAGGACAGCGCAATTGTTGTGTCATTTCTTCATGTCTTCACAAAAAAGACGCTGCATGCCCACCTTCTTTGAAAATGACCTGCGGTGTCCAGGGATTTGTAACCCGGTTTAAGTTTAGTTGCCGAACCGTGTTTATCCATGCGCGCCGAGGGGAAAAGGCCACATTAGCCGATGGCCGCCCCCTAATCTGGGCTTTGAATGAAGCCTCGAGGGAATGAGGACCTGCGGTCAAACCCTTCATTGATCAGGCCGTTCCAGCGCTTTCCTGCTCGAGTCAGAATCACACGAGCCGGATCTAAACCACAGTGTCCTGCAGAAACTTTGTGCCTGTGTCATATTTGACCTCAAAATGCCTTGATATATACAATATATGTCAGGAGATTTAGATAAAACCTGCTGTAGTTTGTCTATTTTTGGGCAATATGTATATATGTATGTGTGTGTGTATATATAAATACAAGTGACTTAGTTACGTATTTAAAATGCAAAATTTGAGTGACTGTATTTCATGTTAAATGGGTGGTAATCAGATTCCAGTTCCATCTGAAAAGTGTTTTAGATTACCAAAGTGATTACTTTGAGTTTTAATGTCATTCAAACAGCGATTGGTGATTCTCTGACTCTGACCGTCTGAAAAAGACGAGTTCAGTTTCATGTTTTCCACTGTTTTCATGTTTTGTGAGTCATTTTATTATTCACTCGTCACTGCGACTTTTTCTCACTATTTGTTTTTTTTCCCTCACAATTGTGAGTTTGTGTTTCACAATTCTGACTTCTTTTTCTCAGAATCGCGAGATTTAAACTCACAATTGCAAGTTATAAAGTCAGAATTGGGAGATAAAAACTTGCAACACTGACTTTTTTCTTGCAATTGTGAATTTAGTTTGTGAGTTTATATCTCATAATTCTGAGGGAAAAAGTCAGAATTGTGAGATAAAAACTCTCAATGACCTTTTTTGTGTTTGTTCCACACTTATTAGAATTCCAAAGTATTCTAAAGTATTTAGATGAAGTGACTAAACTTGAGTAATGTAACGAAATACGTTACAAATGACTTTTTAAAGCATGTATTTTGTAATCCGTAATCCCTCGGAAACGTCACTTTACAGTAAACGGAAAAAGCACTGCGAACATCATGTAGTCAAAGTTGATATTGTGGCTTTATATATGGTCAGACACGTCCAGGAGTCATTATATTATTAAAATGCCACCAAAATTAAGCTCAAATGGAGTTACCAAGTTTTTGAAAATCTCATGTTATTAAAGATGAAGGTTTTTTTAGAGAGTATCGACTAAGACACTCTTCTCCGCTCCTCAAATACATAAAACATCTGCATTTATATATATATATATATATATATATATATATATATATATATATATATATAATGTTTCTTGAGTAAAGAAAAAGAAAACACTGTACTTATTCAAACAACCAGTACTTCATTGTATTATTGCATTGCAAACAAGCAGAAACGTTCCAAACTGTGTGAACTTATAGAGGTGGGTGGAGTTAAGAGGTTTGACTGACAGCTTGCGGGGTGAGGTTTAGTCACAAGCTCTTTTTAATACTTTTCATTGGTTAAGTATTTGCAAAACCCACAGACAGATGTAGAGGGTGACCAATGGTTTCTAACCCAACAGTGACTATATATATAAGGTGAATTCAGGTTGATTGGGACACATTTTCCCATTGAGATGACTGGGGAAAAGTGTCCCAATCAACCTGAATTCACCACACACACACACACACACACTATATCACATTTACATTTTTGTATTCTGAAATGAAACATTCTGATCATTTAAAAAGTTTGCTAAAACTAGTTAAAATAAAATCTAGTCACATGACCTGTCAATCAAATCGCCACTGTGACCTTTGCCACCTGGCCGGTCCGAAAATGACCCATTAAAGTGACCCACATCGACGGACAGCTGTGTACCTACCTGTGTTATTTCAAATAATTTATACTTTAATGAAGCCTGTTTTTAAGGCCATCAGGATTAAGATTTTTCATAAAAATAATCCCAGAATTATGTAAAAAATAAAATTAGTTATCTTTGTTAATGCGTTAACTAAGATTAACAGTGAGTAAAACATTTATTACAGTATTTATTAATCTTTGTTATCTGTAGTTTATAAAAAAATACAACTGTTTATTTTCAGCTCGGGTGCATTAAATAATTCTACACAACTTTTGATTTGACAAATGCATTAGTAAATGTTGAAATGAACATGATCTAAGATGATACCTGACGGTGAACCGACGTTAACAAGCACAAACCTTGTCGTAAAGATATATAATGGCAGTATTTGCTGAGTTTACCGAGTAATTCGTATTGCAGTACACAGTAAAATCCCCAGAGTTAAATCAACTCTGCTCAGATAACATTTGGTCCCTCTCTAAATAGAGTTAAAGTCACACTCTTCAGAGATTGAATGTCTTTTATCGACAGTTGATTTCATCAGTTGTAGTTCTTGTGTTTCTCTATTCTTCAGTGATTCTGCTTGTTAACAGCAGGTGTTCATCAATAATGTTCAATCATCACTTAATTATCTCATTAACTTTAACTCTGCTTCAGTGTGACTTTAACTCTATTTAGAGCGGGACCAAATGTCATCCGAGCAGAGTTGATTTAACTCTGGGATTTTTACTGTGTAATGCGAATTTGGATTAAATGTGCTCATAATTTTTCTTCATGCAAAATCTAATTTCTTATTTTCTGGTTTTTGGGGTGAAATATGACCTAAAAATCCTCATTGACAGAAAGCTCCTCCAACACTTCCATCAAAACGACATTCGAGCTGCTGGTGTAAACCGTCCTTGAACCAGCGTTTCTTGAACTCGAGGAAAAAAGGTTCACGCTGCTCTTTGGCATAATAGATTTGTGGCTTTGCTTCAGATAAATCACCGTTACAAGGTTGTAATTTGGGGGGTTTCTGCCCGTCCGTGTCAGCGGCGTGATGTCTTCTCATGGCTGGTGTCACACCAAACTGAGGTGAAACTGTATGCTGAACCATCTTTAATGGGATCTTCCTGCTCTGTCTTTGGAGAAAACGCTGCGAGCCATTAACGTAATGCACAGACTGTATAATGCGATCATCTGTGTAACTTAACCGACGTGTGATTCATGTTTCATATCGCTGCGGTTTCATGTGTACAGTCATGCAGTGGGCACAGGTCTGCAGTGCCATTCCAGTGATTTCCGCATGAAATGACAGAAATACCATCACAAATGACCCCGTGCGGGTCCGATTCACGGAATCTGTCACGACGATGTCAGAATCTTTCCGGTGTGACTTTATTTTCTTGACTGTAATGCGAGAATCTCATTAAAAAAAACAATTCTCTTTACGTTGAGGCAGAAAAAAAAAGGTACATCATTTAAATTGTGTCAGTAATAATTTAAAACAATAACCACATTGATCGTTTAACCAAGTTTGGCTAAATATGAACAAACCCAGCGATTGGTTTGTTTTGACCCAGCGATTGGGTTGTTTTAAACCCAGCGATTGGTTTGTTTGACCCAGCGATTGGTTTGTTTTGACCCAGCTATTGGTTTGTTTTGACCCAGCGATTGGGTTGTTTTGACCCAGCTATTGGTTTGTTTTGACCCAGTGATTGGTTTGTTTTGACCCAGTGATTGGGTTGTTTTGACTCAGCGATTGGTTTGTTTTAACCCAGCGATTGGGTTGTTTTGACCCAGCGATTGGTTTGTTTTGACCCAGTGATTGGTTTGTTTTGACCCAGCTATTGGTTTGTTTTGACCCAGCGATTGGGTTGTTTTGACCCAGCGATTGGTTTGTTTTGACCCAGTGATTGGGTTGTTTTGACTCAGCGATTGGTTTGTTTTAACCCAGCGATTGGGTTGTTTTGACCCAGCGATTGGGTTGTTTTAAACCAGCGATTGGTTTGTTTTGACCCAGCGATTGGGTTGTTTTAACCCAGCGATTGGGTTGTTTTGTCCCAGCGATTGGGTTGTTTTGACCCAGCGATTGGGTTGTTTTGTCCCAGCGATTGGGTTGTTTTGACCCAGCGATTGGGTTGTTTTGACCCAGCGATTGGGTTGTTTTGTCGCAGCGATTGGGTTGTTTTGTCGCAGCGATTGGGTTGTTTTGACCCAGCGATAGGGTTGTTTTGTCGCAGCGATTGGGTTGTTTTAACCCAGCGATAGGGTTGTTTTGACCCAGCGATTGGGTTGTTTGAACCCAGCGATTGGGTTGTTTGAACCCAGCGATTGGGTTGTTTGGTCCCAGCGATTGGGTTGTTTTAACCCAGCGATTGGGTTGTTTTAAACCAGCGATTGGTTTGTTTTAACCCAGCGATTGGGTTGTTTTGACCCAGCGACTGGGTTGTTTTAAAGCAGCGATTGGTTTGTTTTGACCCAGCGATTGGGTTGTTTTAACCCAGCGATTGGGTTGTTTTGACCCAGCGATTGGGTTGTTTTGTCCCAGCGATTGGGTTGTTTTAACCCAGCGATAGGGTTGTTTTGACCCAGCGATTGGGTTGTTTGGTCCCAGCGATTGGGTTGTTTTAACCCAGCGATAGGGTTGTTTTGACCCAGCGATTGGGTTGTTTTAAACCAGCGATTGGTTTGTTTTAACCCAGCGATTGGTTTGTTTTAACCCAGCGATTGGTTTGTTTGAACCCAGCGATTGGGTTGTTTTGACCCAGTGGTTGGGTTAAATGTTTGACCCAACCTGCTGGGTCGTTTTTTATTTAACTCAACTTTTGATTAAAAATGACTGGATTATGAGGAGTTGGAAATCAGACACATAATTACTAGACGCAACAGTAATAATCAAAAGGTGCAATTTAATAAATGTTTATTATTTAATTATTAATAAATTAATGTTCATTTACAACATACTGTGGGTTCATTTTAAGCAATCAATACAGGAATTTTTAAACAATTGCTGAGTTAAATTTAACATTTAATTAAACATTTAACCCACTCACTGGGTTAAAGCAACCCAATTGTTAGGTCAAAACAACCCAATGGCTAGGTTTGTCCATATTTTACCCAACTTTTAGAGTGTAATAATTTCTAGTTAATTACATAATAATGTATTATGGCAATATTTGTTACATCAGCTCAATTTAATACCGTTTTAACCAAAGATAATCGTTGGTTTACAGAATCAGTTAAATTTCGATAGTAATGATTTCTTAATTTATTTTGTTACAATATTGACTGTATACTGTTTTAACCCCCCCAAAAAATATGCTAAAGAATCTTTGAGAAACAGCATTATAGGCTATATTTTGTATTACACACTCAATATAACCCAAGTTGGGTTGTGTTAACCCATTTAACCCAATTGCCAGGTTAAAAAAAACCCAATCGCTGAGTTTGTCCATTTTTAACCCAACTTGGGTTTTGAGTGCAGAAAAGTTCAGTTTAGACACAAAAACTGTGATAAAATTAATGTAAAAAAAAAAATAAATAAATAAGTAACATCACAATATTCCTCATTTAAATAATTCCCACCCAAGGAATATGCAAAATAAAGGGGCGGGGCCTGGTTGAGTTTATAATGAAGTTCTAGTAGAGCCAAAAAACAACATCAAACACTTTGTAAATGGCATAAAATGGCAAAATAAAATGTGCAAAATGCAATATTTTTGTGTCGACACGTGACCTGGACGTGTCTTCGCTCATACGTGTGTCCATGAATGTACAGGAGCTTGTCCTTTTCCCTGAAAGCATCTGATTGTCATACTTTTTAAATGGTAGTATCATCCTCATCATAATCACACAAACACAAAGGTTACAGAGTGGAGGATTTCTGTGAACCCTTTATGCTCTGACCTCCACAGATCGGTTTCGGATGCTCTTTTGTGTGGCGCTATATGGCAAGCCGTTTTGACTTTTATTCATTCTCAGGATATGAACTTTCACTAGTTAAAATGTTAATTGCTGATATCAAGAATTGTATTTCCACTAGTAACAAAGTTCATTCTTGATATCAACAATTGAATTTTTACTGGTGAAATCTCTCCATTGGCTGCCATTCAAATTCAATTGTTGATATCAAGAATTTATTTCTTACTAGTTGAAATTCCAGTTTCACATTTCAGGAATACAATTCTTACAAGTAAAAATGCAAATTTCTGATATCAACAATTACATTGTTACTAGTGCAAATGTCTATTCTTGATATCAACAATTGAATTGCTACTAGTAAAAATGTTCATTTCTGATATCATGAATGTTGTTGTTACTTGTAAGAAAGCCGTTTTAGATATCAGAAATGATATTGATATCAGGAATTCATTTCAGATATCAGAAATGAATATTTTTACTAGTAGCAATTCAATTGTTGATATCAAGAATAGACATTTGGACTAGTAACAATGTAATTCTTGATATCAGAAATTATTGTTACTAGTAAGAATTGTATTCCTGATATATGAAACTGGAATTTCAACTAGTAAGAAATAAATTCTTGATATCAACAATTGAATTTGAATGGCAGCCAATGGCGAGATTTCACCAGTAAAAATTCAATTGTTGATATCAAGAATGATAGTTTTTACTAGTGGAAATTCAATTGTTGATATCAAGAATGAACTTTATTACTAGTAACAATGTAATTCTTGATATCAACAATTGAATTTGAATGGCAGCCAATGGCGAGATTTCACCAGTAAAAATTAAATTGTTGATTTCAAGAATGATAGTTTTTACTAGTGGAAATTGAATTGTTGATATCAAGAATGAACTTTATTACTAGTGGAAATATAATTCTTGATATCAACAATTGAATTTGAATGGCAGCCAATGGCGAGATTTCACCAGTAAAAATTAAATTGTTGATTTCAAGAATGATAGTTTTTACTAGTGGAAATTGAATTGTTGATATCAAGAATGAACTTTATTACTAGTGGAAATATAATTCTTGATATCAACAATTGAATTTGAATGGTAGCCAATGGCGAGATTTCACCGGTAAAAATTCAATTGTTGATATCAAGAATGATAGTTTTTACTAGTGGAAATTCAATTGTTGATATCAAGAATGAACTTTATTACTAGTAACAATGTAATTCTTGATATCAACAATTGAATTTGAATGGCAGCCAATGGCGAGATTTCACCAGTAAAAATTCAATTGTTGATTTCAAGAATGATAGTTTTTACTAGTGGAAATTGAATTGTTGATATCAAGAATGAACTTTATTACTAGTGGAAATATAATTCTTGATATCAACAATTGAATTTGAATGGCAGCCAATGGCGAGATTTCACCAGTAAAAATTCAATTGTTGATTTCAAGAATGATAGTTTTTACTAGTGGAAATTGAATTGTTGATATCAAGAATGAACTTTATTACTAGTGGAAATATAATTCTTGATATCAACAATTGAATTTGAATGGCAGCCAATGGCGAGATTTCACCAGTAAAAATTCAATTGTTGATTTCAAGAATGATAGTTTTTACTAGAGGAAATTCAATTGTTGATATCAAGAATGAACTTTATTACTAGTAACAATGTAATTCTTGATATCAACAATTGAATTTGAATGGCAGCCAATGGCGAGATTTCACCAGTAAAAATTCAATTGTTGATTTCAAGAATGATAGTTTTTACTAGTGGAAATTGAATTGTTGATATCAAGAATGAACTTTATTACTAGTGGAAATATAATTCTTGATATCAACAATTGAATTTGAATGGTAGCCAATGGCGAGATTTCACCAGTAAAAATTCAATTGTTGATTTCAAGAATGATAGTTTTTACTAGTGGAAATTGAATTGTTGATATCAAGAATGAACTTTATTACTAGTGGAAATATAATTCTTGATATCAACAATTGAATTTGAATGGCAGCCAATGGCGAGATTTCACCAGTAAAAATTCAATTGTTGATTTCAAGAATGATAGTTTTTACTAGTGGAAATTGAATTGTTGATATCAAGAATGAACTTTATTACTAGTGGAAATATAATTCTTGATATCAACAATTGAATTTGAATGGTAGCCAATGGCGAGATTTCACCGGTAAAAATTCAATTGTTGATTTCAAGAATGATAGTTTTTACTAGAGGAAATTCAATTGTTGATATCAAGAATGAACTTTATTACTAGTAACAATGTAATTCTTGATATCAACAATTGAATTTGAATGGCAGCCAATGGCGAGATTTCACCAGTAAAAATTCAATTGTTGATTTCAAGAATGATAGTTTTTACTAGTGGAAATTGAATTGTTGATATCAAGAATGAACTTTATTACTAGTGGAAATATAATTCTTGATATCAACAATTGAATTTGAATGGTAGCCAATGGCGAGATTTCACCAGTAAAAATTCAATTGTTGATATCAAGAATGATAGTTTTTACTAGTGGAAATTCAATTGTTGATATCAAGAATGAACTTTATTACTAGTAACAATGTAATTCTTGATATCAACAATTGAATTTGAATGGCAGCCAATGGCGAGATTTCACCAGTAAAAATTCAATTGTTGATTTCAAGAATGATAGTTTTTACTAGTGGAAATTGAATTGTTGATATCAAGAATGAACTTTATTACTAGTGGAAATATAATTCTTGATATCAACAATTGAATTTGAATGGCAGCCAATGGCGAGATTTCACCAGTAAAAATTCAATTGTTGATTTCAATAATGAACTTTATTACTAGTGGAAATATAATTCTTGATATCAACAAGTGAATTTGAATGGCAGCCTATGGCGAGATTTCACCAGTAAAAATTCAATTGTTGATTTCAATAATGATAGTTTTTACTGGTGGAAATTCAATTGTTGATATCAAGAATTGCCATTGATACTAGTGGAAATTAATTCCTGATATCAAGAATGAACATTTCAACTAGTGAAAATGCAATTGTTGATCTCACAAGTTCATATCCTGAGAATGAATAAAAGTCGAAACGGCTTGCCACAGGCGCTATTATCAGCGAGCAGTTCAGATGCATCGGGAATTACACACGCATTGATTCTGGCAGGCGTCGGGCGCGATGTTGGCCGGAGCTCAAAGGAAAACACAACCATCATACTTTTAGTTCTGTAACAATCCAATAGCGTGTTACTGCTTTCCCATTTTAAACAAAGCTTGAGGGCTTTAGCCTGGCAGACGCTGGAAACCACAGGCCTATACTTTGACAAAAATAGTGCAGTGATGTACGCACACGTGTTTGATCGTGTTTGTCCGTGCGTGTGTTTGCGTGTCGGACGGTCTGAGAGAAAGACGCAATCATATGAAGAGTCTGTTTGCACGGTTGTTCATTCATACCGGGTCATTAAAAGCAATGTATGCTCTCTTTGTTCAGGAGTTGTTCTTTGAAATCCATGCATGGAGGACGTCAGGTCTTTTCAGACTAATAAAACACACGGACAGGTGGAGGGACCCATTTCTTTACTCAACCAAAGAGAATAATTACATTGCCGTTCGGTTCGCGGCATGCAGAAAGTGACACGGTGTTGAAGGCAAAGCTCAAATAAGATTAATGTAAGTGGGTCGCGGCGGTCCGACGCTCTCCCTGCGCTGAAGCCGGACTCGGGAAACGAGAAAATCAATGCAAAAGTGATTAAACTGATCATTTCGGGATGACGCTATGAAAAGTGGGATTGATGGTCAGGACGGGTTTTATGACACGTGTGCCTCCGTGCTTTGGCAGAACGGTAAGAATATCCTCATGTTCATATCATTCGGTTGGACTGATAATCCGCCCACTCGTTCACTCGTTCACTAACCCCTACACTGAAAAAAAATATTTCGGTCTAAACATAAGTTTTATGTGATTTCGTGACATAGCAAATTTCCATCCATTTGGATGACATAGTTTTAACATAAACTTCATATTTGTCAGTCATGCATAAATGAAATAGGTCAGATTTATGTCATAGTTCACAGGTTCATGAACACTGTTTAGTGGTCGTGTGTGTGCGCACTACTGAGTTAAAGTAGCGTTGGAGCAGCGTCACAGTTAATGAGATCATTAAGTGATGATTAATGATGAACGCCTGCTGTTAACAAGCAGAATCACTGAAGAACTACAACTGAAGATAAAAGACATTTAATCTCTCAACTATGACACAAATCTGACCTATTTCTTTTACGCATGACTGACAAATATGAATTAAGTTTATGTTAAAACTAAGTGATCCAAATGGATGGAAAATTGCTTTGGAATTAAATCGCATAAAACTTATGTTTAGACTGAAATATTTTTTCGAGTGTATGTAGTGCACGGCAGTCGAGCGCACTATATCAGCAAAGAGCGAACGAAAACGAGTGAGCGAATTCGGACGCTGACGTTAATAGCAGACAATTTCGTCATTGACATTTCCTGTAATATGTCCCGTTTAGCTTAATATTACCGTTTATTGAGAATAAAAACACGTGTGTCGTGCTATTTAGTACATTTATATTTAAAAATAGCAGAGCAAAAACACAACAGTCACATTTGATTATACAAAAAAATATAATCAACAGTACAACAAATGAGAAAAATCCACCAAATGATCATATAATAATAAGTATATATATTGTATCATTTCGCTTCCAAATATCTTTACAAAGATGCTCTAATTAAATAAAACTTCCCGTATCGCCGTCCGCCGTATTTATGTTTCTTTCGCGCTCGATCGCGTTGGATTTTGGCTGACGGCGCTTTGACGAGCGTACGTCGAATGTGCGCTCAAAATCAGAGAGGATTGTGGGTAAAAGTAGTGAACGAGTGTAGGGAATTCGGACAGCACTACAAACTGGCCGATATAGTGCACTATGAAGTGGATAGGAAGCGGTTTCGGACGCAGCTAATGTGATTTTTAGTTAGTTAATGACAAATAAACTTGGCAAATTGTCTCAGGAGTTGGCATTTTTCTCCAGCCTCTGGAGCCGGAGGAAATCGCACAGGCCATTACGGTGATTCACAGGCCATCATTTAATGAAGACAATAACAAATAGCCTTACGAGTGAGTTGTGTTCTTCTTTATCACATTACAGGAGGATAATGCCCTGAGGAAGAGGGGAATAGAGTCGAGCTCACGCGAACGGTAAAGAGATAGTTCATCCTCAACTGAAACTTCTGTCGTCGTTCGCTCACCCTCGCGTTGGACTTTCTTCCTAATGTGGAGCAGAATTCCCAGAATGCATAAAAGTGCATAATACATATTATTATTTGGGGATGTTTCTTTAACAATCATTATAAAATATACTGTTAATAAACTGTATCAGATGCACAATAAGGTTCATTAGTTAACATGAACTGATAATGAACTGCACTTATACCGCATTTATTAATCTTCATTTCAACATTTACTAATACATTATTAAAATCTTGTTAATGCACTGTGAACTGACATGATCAAATAATAATCAACTGTATTTTCATTAACTAATGTTAACGAAGATTAATAAATACTGTAACAGATGTATCGCTCGTGGTTAGTTCTTGTTAGTTAATACATTTACTAATGTTTAACTAATGAACCTTATTGTAAAGTGTTACCTATATATACTATAGACTTATATACTTCCTATTCCTATATAGTTTATAAAATATACTATATAGGTTTATACATATATATATATATATATATATATATATATATATATATATATATATATATATATATATATAAGTATATGTATATAAGAGATGACTATATATAATCTATAGACTTATATACTATATGTACTATATAAGAAGACTATATATACACACACATATATATATTATAAATACACTATAAGATAAGTATATATATACTATAGACTTATATACTTCCTATTCCTATATAGTTTATAAAATATACTATGTAAGTTTATACATATATAAGTGTATATTTGAAGTATATATATATATATATATATATATAATTCATACACACACACTATATATATGTGTGTGTGTGTGTGTGTATAAGAGATGACTATATATAAGCTATAGACTTATATACTATATGTACTATATAAGAAGACTATATACATATATATATTATAAATATATTATAAGATAAGTATATATATACTATAGACTTATATATATATATGTTTTCAACACTGATAATAATCATAAATGTTCTTTGAGCATCAGATCATCAAATCATCATGATTTCTGAAGGATCATGTGACTCTGAAGACTGCAGTAATGATGCTGAAAATTCAGCATTGATCACTGGATATAAATTATATTTGACTATATATTCACATAGAAAACAGATGATTTAAATTTTAATAATATTTCAAGATTTTTACTGTATTTTTGAGCCTTGGTGAGCAGAACAGACCTCAGACTTGAGAAACTTTAAGTAATCTCACCGACCCCGAACTTTTGAAATGTTTATACATTCAACCAAGAGCCGATTTTAATTCTGAACATGATATTCATGAGGGAGGCAATGGAGAGTTAGACATAAAGTAAAACCGCAGAAACATGTGCCACACGTGGGCCTTGGAGAGAGACAAACAGAAGAACCCAAAAGTGCTGTGACCTCTTTGGAGTGAAATTGAAATGTGTGGCAGTGCAATGAGACACTTAATGAGAATAAGAACGAGTGAGCTGATCTTAAAGGAGAACAGCGTGAAAACAGCCGTGGATGAGGCAGCAGCTCAGTTCACTGTTCGTTTGGATTAATCAAACATCACTATTGCACTATTAATCTTTCATTTTTTTATGTCCAGGCATTTAAACAAAAAAATAGTCATACAAAAATGATTACATCATGCATTTAGCTTGCTTCCTAATCTAGTTGTCTCATGAAACTGGCCTTGAATGAAAAATAAATAAACAGAAATAATAGGACAATAAAGAAATAAATGATTTAATAAACTTTTAGTGAAAACTTTTAATAAACTTTAGAAACACTAATTCAATTTAAATACTGTATTTTTTTTTAAAAAAATTTACTTTATTTTTGTTCTTTTTAACTGTTATTTATTTATTTATTTATTTTTAAATTTATTTTTATATTTATTTTGCATGTGGGAAATAAATGTGAAAATAAATGAATATAGCTAAAAAGAATAAATATAAATTAAATAAAATAATAAATTAAGGAAAAAATGATAGAAAAGTAGTAATACAAAAATAAATAATAATAAATATAAATTTATCAAGTGATTTTTTTTAAATTTATTTTCATATTAATTAATTAACTAATTTTTAATATATGTGTTTGCAAGCAATTGCTTTGGATAAAAGCATCCATCAAATACATAAATGTAAATAAAATATCGTAGATTTCATTGCACCAGTGTCATTTAGAGAAATACAGCAATTGCCATTTCATGTCCTTTTTTTCCAACCAAACACATTTGCGTTCACAAGTAGGAGCTTCCCAGGAGGACTTGAGGTGACGCGGGAATGACAGCTGCGACAACTTCTTCGCAACTGCGCGATGGTTTTCGTCGCTGTCGCAGCCGTGTTTCTGTGTCCGGCTGCGGTCTGACGGGGTCTCGAATCATACGGAGTTTGTGTTGTTAACTGTAGTGGTCTGGGAATGTGACGTGTGTGAAACAACACACCCTCGTGTCCCGTTCCCCGTAGGTTCGGGTCTGACCCGTGAGCTCAGGATGAGGGAGGGCGAGTGTTGTCCTACTTTGAAAGTGACAGCTGACCCATGGAAAGCTGACGGTGGGCAGAAAGAATGCCAGTCATGTGGAGGTCTAGGGCAGGTACTAGTGCCATACTAGCAGAGCAAACTTTGGATCTGATTGTGCTTAAACGAAATGGTTGGAAGCAAAATAGAGTGTTTTTACTCTCTGTTGAAGAGACAAAAATCAAAAGCTTCAAACGGGGAGCAGTTTATCGTCAGTCCACCGGGAAAAATAAGGCATAAGACTTATCAAGTGTTGTTTATGCAAAATGGAATTGCAGACATTTAAAACGGACACACAACCATAAGACGCACGTTATTTGAACACTAGGTTTCTCTAGACTGTGGAGAAAGGTGATATTTGTAAACATTGTTGCTGTATTTCAGGTTTATTCTATTGTGATGTTTACTTTCACTTTACTACCCAGCTGACAAAAATATGTTCTAAGAATGTTTGGTTAATGTTTTTGAAAAAGTTTTTCTTAGAATCGCAATTTTGACTTTATATCTCACAATTCTGACTTTATATCTCACAATTCTGACTTTATATCTCACAATTCTGACTTTATATCTCACAATTCTGACTTTATATATCAATTCTGACTTTATTTCTCACAATTCTGACTTTATATCTCGCAATTCTGACTTTATATCTCACAATTCTGACTTTATATCTCACAATTCTGACTTTATATCTCACAATTCTGACTTTATATCTCACAATTCTGACTTTATATCTCACAATTCTGACTTTATATATCAATTCTGACTTTATATCTCACAATTCTGACTTTATATCTCACAATTCTGACTTTATATATCAATTCTGACTTTATATCTCACAATTCTGACTTTATATATCAATTCTGACTTTATATCTCGCAATTCTGACTTTATTTCTCACAATTCTGACTTTATATATCAATTCTGACTTTATTTCTCACAATTCTGACTTTATATCTCGCAATTCTGACTTTATATCTCACAATTCTGACTTTATATCTCACAATTCAGACTTTATATCTCACAATTCTGACTTTATATCTCAATTCTGACTTTATATCTCACAATTCTGACTTTATATCTCAATTCTGACTTTATATCTCACAATTCTGACTTTATATCTCGCAAATTCTGACTTTATATCTCACAATTCTGACTTTATATCTCAATTCTGACTTTATATCTCACAATTCTGACTTTATATCTCACAATTCAGACTTTATATCTCACAATTCTGACTATTTCTCGCAATTCTGACTTTATATCTCATAATTCAGACTTTATATATGAATTCTGACTTTATATCTCACAATTCTGACTTTATATATCAATTCTGACTTTATATCTCACAATTCTGACTTTATATATCAATTCTGACTTTATATCTCGCAATTCTGACTTTATTTCTCACAATTCTGACTTTATATATCAATTCTGACTTTATTTCTCACAATTCTGACTTTATATCTCAATTCTGACTTTATATCTCACAATTCTGACTTTATATCTCACAATTCAGACTTTATATCTCACAATTCTGACTTTATCTCACAATTCTGACTTTATATCTCTCAATTCTGACTATTTCTCGCAATTCTGACTTTATATCTCGCAATTCAGACTTTATATCTCATAATTCAGACTTTATATCTCGCAATTCTGACTTTATATATCAATTCTGACTTTATATCTCACAATTCTGACTTTATATATCAATTCTGACTTTATATCTCGCAATTCTGACTTTATTTCTCACAATTCTGACTTTATATATCAATTCTGACTTTATTTCTCACAATTCTGACTTTATATCTCAATTCTGACTTTATATCTCACAATTCTGACTTTATATCTCACAATTCAGACTTTATATCTCAATTCTGACTTTATATCTCACAATTCTGACTTTATATATCAATTCTGACTTTATATCTCGCAATTCTGACTTTATTTCTCACAATTCTGACTTTATATATCAATTCTGACTTTATATCTCACAATTCTGACTTTATATATCAATTCTGACTTTATATCTCACAATTCTGACTTTATATATCAATTCTGACTTTATATCTCGCAATTCTGACTTTATTTCTCACAATTCTGACTTTATATATCAATTCTGACTTTATTTCTCACAATTCTGACTTTATATCTCAATTCTGACTTTATATCTCACAATTCTGACTTTATATCTCACAATTCAGACTTTATATCTCACAATTCTGACTTTATATCTCACAATTCTGACTTTATATCTCTCAATTCTGACTATTTCTCGCAATTCTGACTTTATATCTCGCAATTCAGACTTTATATCTCATAATTCAGACTTTATATCTCGCAATTCTGACTTTATATATCAATTCTGACTTTATATCTCACAATTCTGACTTTATATATCAATTCTGACTTTATATCTCGCAATTCTGACTTTATTTCTCACAATTCTGACTTTATATATCAATTCTGACTTTATTTCTCACAATTCTGACTTTATATCTCAATTCTGACTTTATATCTCACAATTCTGACTTTATATCTCACAATTCAGACTTTATATCTCACAATTCTGACTTTATATCTCACAATTCTGACTATTTCTCGCAATTCTGACTTTATATCTCATAATTCAGACTTTATATCTCGCAATTCAGACTTTATATCTCATAATTCAGACTTTATATCTCACAATTCTGACTTTATTTCTCACAATTCTGACTTTATCTTTTTTTTTTTTAAATTCTGTAGTGGAAACAAATTTTATTATTATACAGCCATTATAAAGCGTCTCTGCAGCGTGTTCATGTTTTTACTCGTGTCAAGAAATTAAAGCAAAAGAAGGCGGAGCCTCAGAGTCAAACGCACCTATTCCACGATCACCCCGGACCATTGATGGTTCGAAGGCGTTTACCAGCCAGAGTGAACTTTCGGCTTCCTTTTGGCCTGATTTTTTGTCGTTTGATTTCCCTTGAAGTATACCGGAGCCTTTCGCCGAGTACTCGTCAAACACGGCGTCAAAGAAGGCCTTAGTCAAATTCAAGAAGTACTTGATAATTGATCATGATGCACAACAGTATTCTTTCAAATGACTGATTGGTTTCACGGTCTGAATCGTGGCACCTCGTGTCTGATACGACTGCTACTCAGTTCTATCCGCAATCAAAAAGTGACACGGGTTCAGCCCTGAAGATTTCAGCCGTACCTCAAGTAGGAGCTGAAACGGCTGTCAGAGATGATGACGGGCTACACCCACACTCGCGAACAGCCAGCCTTTCGATGCTAATCAGTGTATTAATCACTAATTGCTTCCCCACGCACGCAGACCGCGGTTCCCCTGGAAGGTGAGGGTTCGGGAGGGGTTGATTGACAGCAGGTTCAGTGGGCCGCTGTAATCACGGGGGAGAACTCGCGGTTAGCATGCTAGCAACACGCTAATGACGAGGAGAGCGTGGCGCTCTGAAATCAATACGCCCACCGAAATCAGGCTCGAGTGACTCCTTCGCTCCAGCAGGCATCTCTTAGGATGAGGAGTTGCGCTCGTGTTTGTAAAATCTCCAGGCTGAGGGGTGAAACCTTATGCTTAATCATGTCCTGAAATTACGTCGGGGAAAAAAAGTCATCGGAAGCATCCGTTTTCCCTCAGCGCCGTCACCTGTGGAAACCAGAAACACAGGCGCAACAAATCACCGTTACTGTGATTAGGGCTGTGTATCACCAACAATGTCACGATACGATACGGATCACGATACGGTTCAATTTGGAATTTAAATTTCTTTTGAGTAGAGTTTAGTAACAATAATGTGTTTATTGAATAACCAGTGTTACAACAGTTGTGATAACTGAAAAACTATTTTGTTTTAAATGAAATATAAAACATTTTCACAAAAAAGCTTAGAATGACTCTTCCTTTTGCTTTTAAAGTCACTGCCTCAGTCACTGAAATGACAATTGTAGTCATTTCCTATGACAAGCAAGCATACCAAATCTCAGAATATTGAAGTTCTCATTCTGTTTGGTTTCAGACCTTAATTAACACACGGCTCAAACTTACAAAACATTGAGTAACCGTCCTCAAATGTTTGGCGGTGGCCAAGTGGTTTTCCAGCGGCAACTTCCGTCTGCGGCCCGACACGCAGTTGCACGGAGTGCAAAATAATCCCCCCCACTGCATTGTGACGCGCGCTCTTTTGCACTTATTTTTGTTGGTAAATGAGAATGATTTGCGTGCTTCGTCCCTGGTTTCACCGCGGGGTTTGCGGATGACGTTCACGTCGCGTCATTACGTCACTTCATAAGGTTCCCATGGCAATAGGGGGAAAATAATGGCGCTTTACTCGTGTGAAGTAAACGCAACATTTTTCAACTCTCTGCGAAGATATATGAGACTTTTTTGCAATGAAAATACAAGCATTATGAAATCATGCCAGCCCCGCATATTTTGCTTGCTGAAATCGGCAAGTGCAGCGTATTTGAAAAAATGCGACCCTCACATAAATATGCGGACTTTGGCTGATTATGCATAAATATCAGGCGATCGCATAATCGCGTTTTACTGAACTTTTGCTTTGCAGTTCTTGTATATCGCATGACTCATGTCTAATGTCTGGTTTAGCGTAAAACCCAAAATTCTCCCATATTTTTGTCGGCGGTGGAAAAATCCTCTTATCCATTTTCAATGTCTCGCTCTGCTGCTTGCGTTGCGAGCGCCAATTGACGTCACGTGATTGGCTACATTTGAAAGCGCGAGACTCGATACAGCAGCATGAGTTCATGACGATATATCGCTGTATCGATATTCTGAGCACAGCCCTACTGTGATGGACGTGCAGAGATCCCAAAATACACGTTTGCACTCACACTAACGTCAATTTTACAATATCGATCGTTGACTGCGATGTCTGCGCGACGGCAGATCATCGCAGATTATCGGAGTGCGTTTTACAGGGTTTTTCTACTTGCGTTACTTGCCTTTGTGATTATGTGTGAAATTGAGCAGTTTCTGAGTGAAAATGTTTCTACACCAAAACATTTTCCAGTGTAGTAAAAAAAAAAATCTTTTATCTTTTTCTATCTTTTACTTCTAAAATGTCAACCATCATTCTTCTACTATATTTATATTGAAATAAATTGAAAAAAGTTGTATACTTCAATTATATACAGTACTTAATGCATAATATATATATATATATATATATATATATATATATAAAGTTAAATAAACATATTTAAATGCAGTGTTGTTTTAGTAACATTCAGATACTTTTATAGTTTTTATTAATATTTTGAATTAGATGTTTATATTTTCCAGGTAAAGTTTTGGTAATTTTTTGGTGTCATTTTTATATATATTTTTTTCATATATCTATACAGTTTTTATTGATTTTTATAGTTTTTGTTATAGTAAATACAGAACTAGCGTCAAAAAAAAATATTTTTTGTGTAATTTTTTTTTATATTTATATTTTATCAAATGTTTACAAAGTTTTTATTTATAGTTTTGTATATTAAATACAGTACTAGCTTTAATAAACTATATTTTATATTGTTTTTTCATATATCTATACAGTTTTTATTGATTTTTATAGTTTTTGTTATAGTAAATACAGTACTAGCTTCAATCAAATATATTTTTTTGCTGTCATTTTTTTTTCAAATGTTTACACAGTTTTTATTTATAATTTTTTTTATATTAAATACAGTACTAGCTTTAATAAACTATATTTTTATATTGTTTTTTCATATGTCTAAAAAGTTTTTATTGATTTTTTATAGTTTTATACAGTACTATCTTTAATAAAATATGTTTTTTAATATTTTATTTTATATCAGTTCATGTTTATTTTATTACAAGCAACAACATTGTGTTTAATGATTTTAGTTATGATAATAACAACCCTGATTTAATGTTTAACAAATCTAAACATTAAATCTACATCTTCAAAATGATACATACACAAATTTACTAAATACCACACAAAAGTATTTTTTAACAACACATCAGAATACATACAGAAACAATAAAAGTCCATAAAAGCTTTATATATATATATATATATATATATATATATATATAATATACAGTAATTAGAAAATATTGATTATTAAGTAATATTTTTCTATACAGGCATGTAAACAAAAATAATAGTAGCACAAAAATACATTATATTAATATTTGCACCCCATCTTTTTATTTATTTTATTCAATTTTTTTCAACTAGTCACAAAGTCAGATGATATCAAATACTGTGATAATTATATGATGATTTAAAAAATCCTATTTTACGGTCATAGAAGAGCTAAAAACATAATAGTTGCACGTATACAACGGTGATTTTAATACTCATATACTGTGGAGATACTGAAATAATACCATAGTAGAACCGACTTCTTTAGATGCACTCATTTAAAACGCATTTATTGATGCATCAGGTTTAGTGGATGAGAAATAAACCTGTTGAACTTATTCTCCACACAAACAAAGTGCACTAAACACTACAGGAAAGGAAATCCGATCACGCACACGATGCTTGTGCCGAAAGCGATTACCTGGTTTACTGTGTCCTCGCTAAACAACTATCAGTTTTCATTTAACCTTGATTTGCTCGCTCGTGTGTTCGGCGAGAGCAGGGTTTCTCGCTGAGAGTTATTCAGGGCAAAGCATGCGATCACGCAATCCACGTCTCACCCATGCGATGCCATCCAGTGATTTATAAGAGCCTGGATGAAACACAACAGATGCATCTTCTCCGTTTAACAAAGTGAGACTATTGAGAAACGGGGGGGAGAGCGGAATAATGGGACATTTAATGCTCTCCGTGTTTCATGAAGATAAAAACCACTCGATTAATGAAAAGCACATCAATATTTCTCAAAAGAATCATTTCTTATGTAGGTCTGAGTATAGCGATTGAACAAAATGACTATTTTGAATATTCACACTGTATTTGTGGGAATGTTGCTGATATATAACATCATTAAATTCATTGGACGAAAAAAAAATGTGATTAAAAAAATGCTAATGAATCAGTTCAAACTATTCGTTTAACTGAATCAATTTAAACTCTGATTCGATGATTCTTTCATTCAGGCTTTTCGCAGTTTTCACACATAAATATTGAGATACAATGTCATTACAATGTTTTAATGCAGAAATTGTGATGTATAATTTCACAAAAGATTTAAATGCCAAACAAATGCTGAACTTTCTGTCAATCAAAGAGTCCTTCTAAACAAAATGTATCAGTTTCCACAAAAATATGAACCATTTACAACAATCATAAATGTTTTTTGAGCATCAAATCATCATATCAGAATGATCATGTGACTCTGAAGACTGGAGTGATGATGCTGAAAATTCAGCTTTGATCACTGGATATAAATTATATTTTACTATATATTCACGTAGAAAACAGATGATTTAAATTATAAAAATATTTCACATTTTTACTGTATTTTTGATCAAATAAATGCAGAATATCAGAATGATTTCTGAAGGATCATGTGACTCTGAAGACTGGAGTAATGATGCTGAAAATCAACTTTTATCACTGGATATAAATTATATTTTACTATATATTCATGTAGAAAACAGATGATTTAAATTATAAAAATATTTCACAATTTTTACTGTATTTTTTATCAGATAAATGCAGCATATTAGAATGATTTCTGAAGGATCATGTGACACTGAAGACTGGAGTAATGATGCTGAAAATTCAGCTTTGATCACTGGATATAAATTATATTTTACTATATATTCACATAGAAAACAGATGATTTAAATTATAAAAATATTTCACATTTTTACTGTATTTTTGATCAAATAAATGCAGAATATCAGAATGATTTCTGAAGGATCATGTGACTGAAGACTGGAGTAATGATGCTGAAAATTCAGCTTTGATCACTGGATATAAATTACACTGTACTATATATTCACATAGAAAACAGATGATTTAAATTATAAAAATATTTCACATTTTTACTGTATTTTTGATCAAATAAATGCAGCATATCAGAATGATTTCTGAAGGATCATGTGACTCTGAAGACTGGAGTAATGATGCTGAAAATTCAGCTTTGATCACTGGATATAAATTACATTTTACTATATATTCATGTAGGAAACAGATGATTTAAATTATAAAAATATTTAACATTTTTTACTGTATTTTTGATCAAATAAATGCAGCCTTGTTTGAGCTTAAACGGCTTCTCCCTTACGAACTCCAAACATTTGAACAGTGTATTTATATATATATATATATATATATATATATATATATATATATATATATATATATATATATATATTGAATATCGTCAAAAGATCATCAAAATATTAAGATATAATTACTTTAGCGCTTTATCACCCAGTCCATAAATATTACAGAAAGCAGGGCTTTCTCCAAACTCAAGATTCAAATTAAACATTGACGCTCTTTCCTAAAAACGACTTTCATTCATCTTATTCTAATCTCTGACTCTATCGACTCCAGTGGTGACCGCGTACGGCCCATCACACGAGGAACGTCCAGCGTGACGACACCGCTCACCGCGGTCACTTACCGTGTTAATTCAGAACAAGAGTCCGAGTCTCAATAATAATATATAATAATAATACTCATACTCATAATACTGGCAGCAGGGTTGCCAGCCAGTTACTGTAATTTTTACAGTACTATTACTATAATTTAATTTACAGAATTTTACTGTATTCTTTGATTAACTTTTCTTTTTTTTAAAAATTTGCTATATTTTTATTAATTAAATAAGTCACTCACCACTCTCTCTCTTGCTGCTACCAGAATATCAACCCGTTAAAAAATCCCACAATGCCTCTTTATTCTTGAAATTTACAGCAATATTCTGTAATTTTGAGTAAACCGCCACGCCCCCCAGAATGCATTGCGGTTTACAGCAATATGCTGTAAAATATCGCTGTAATTTTTACAGCAATTCATTACAGTGTAGATTCGAGCCACTTCAGAATGCTTTTGGGATTAAATAATTCAGTCACGATAAAGTTCTGGTTGACCTTGTTTCTGTTTGCACTGAAGGTTTCATCAGTCGGTCCTCAGATGATGTCTAGACAAACCATTCAAATGGGATTATTGGCGTTTTTGCTGGATTCTCTGGTTTTGCTGCAGATTGGTCAAATTTGAATGTGAAAAGTAAGAATGATTCGCCCTGACTAACTGCAAGTTGTATGCAAGTTTGCAACTGACCCCAGATCGACATCATGAGTGTCTGTCGTCAGATCAGTGATGCAGAAAGCGCTGCATGACCCAGAGGATTCGTATGCCATATGCAAGTGAATCAGGGTCCACATCCACGAATATCTGGGCCGAGCGCCAGCAGAGAAGCCAGTGACATTCAGCAAGATGTACATACAGTGTCTTAATTATTTCAGTAGAAGCTCACAGAACATTTCGTAATATATATGCAGATTCTTGCAGTCCAATCTGTTTTTATGGGAGTCAGTCTTCGGTTATCTGTGTAGAGATGGTTTATGGAAATGGAAATGGAAATAGCCACGCCTGGACAACAGCCACGTCGACGACCAACCGGATCAAGTGAAAAGTCGCAGTGTGTTATCTTATGATTGCTATAATGTTCGCTCGCAAATAGCGTTTAAAGAACAGGTCGTGTGGAAATGAAAATTCTGCCGTCATGTCGCACCAAACCCAGATTAGACATCAGAAAAATGCAACATGAATAGCGTGGAAAAAAGCGATCCGGTTTGTAAATGATTTCATTTTTGGGTGAACTGTTCCTTTAAATTCATAAACGTTCCATTATAAAAATATAATGAAAGATGCAAAAATGTAAATTTTGCGATCATGTTGCACCAAACTCAGATTGGAAATCAGAGAATGCAACATAAATTGCGTGAAAAAATGATCTGGTTTGTAAATGATTTAATTTTAGGGTGAACTGTTCCTCTAAATTCATAAACTTTAAATTATAAGTATATAGTGAAAGAAAAGTTCATGCAAATATGAAAATCCTGTCATCATGTTGCACCAAACCCAGATTAAAAATAAGATAAATGCAACATGAATTGCATGGAAAAATGAGCTGGTTTGTAAATGATTTTATTTTTGGGTGAACTGTTCCTTTAAATTCATAAACTTTAAATTATAAGAATATAACGAAAGATGCAAAAATGTAAATTCTGCCATCATGTTGCACCAAACCCAGATTGGAAATCAGAGAATGCAACATAAATTGCATGAAAAAATGAGCTGGTTTGTAAATGATTTAATTTTTGGGTGAACTGTTCCTTTAAATTCGTAAACTTTCCATTATAAGAATATAATGAAATATGTAAAAATGTAAATTTTGCGATCATGTTGCACCAACATAAATTGCATGAAAAAATGATCTGGACTGAACTGTTCCTTTAAATTGACTTTATTTTGTATTATCGAGTGCGAACCATATAAAAAAAAAATCACACACTTTCGTCTCAAACACTAAATTATAAGAATATAATGAAAGAATAGTTCATGCAAAAATGAAAATTGTGCTATCATGTTGCTCAATTAAAGTGACAAACTCCTCAAATCAGGGAAAAAAGGAACATTAAGGAAAGGAAAAAAATTGTCTGGTTCATAAATGATTTCATTTTTGGGTGAACTGTTCCTTTAAATTCATAAACTTTAAATGATCAGAATATAATGAAAGAAAAGTTCATGCAAACATGAAAATCCTGTCACCATGTTGCACCAAACTCAGATTAGACATCAGAAAAATGCAACATGAATAGCGTGGAAAAAAGTGATCTGGTTTGAAAATGATTTAATTTTTGGGTGAACTGTTCCTTTAAATTCATAAACTTTAAATTATAAGAATATAATGAAAGATGCAAAAATGTAAATTCTGCGATCATGTTGCACCAAACTCAGATTGGAAATCACAGAATGCAACATAAATTGCGTGAAAAAATGATCTGGTTTGTAAATGATTTAATTTTAGGGTGAACTGTTCCTCTAAATTCATAGACTTTAAATTATAAGTATATAGTGAAAGAAAAGTTCATGTAAATATGAAAATTCTGCCATCATGTTGCACCAAACCCAGATTAAAAATAAGAAAAATACAACATAAATTTCATGAAAAAATGATCTGGTTCGTAAATGATTTCATTTTTGGGTGAACTGTTCCTTTAAATTCGTAAACTTTCAATTATAAGAATATTATGAAAGATGCAAAAATGAAAATTCTGCCATCATGTTGCTCCAAACCCAGATTGGAAATCAGAGAATGCAACATAAATTGCATGAAAAAATGAACTGGTTTGTAAATGATTTAATTTTTGGGTGAACTGTTCCTTTAAATTCATAAACTTTCAATTATAAGAATATTATGAAAGATGCAAGAATGAAAATTCTGCCATCATGTTGCTCCAAACTCAGATTGGAAATCAGAGAATGCAACATAAATTGCATGAAAAAATGATGTGGTTTGTAAATGATTTAATTTTAGGGTGAACTGTTCCTTTAAACGCACATTATATTGTATTACCGAATGCGAACCATGTAAAATCTCAACTTTAAATGAATTCATATTCCCAAACATAAGCTCTCAAACTCAATTTATAAGAATATAGTGAAAGAATACGAGACAATTCTGCACAATTAAAGTGACCAACTCCAAAAATGAGTCAAAAAGTTCAACATAAAAGTATAATGGTTGTAGATGTTTATATTTTGGGCTGAATTATTCCTTTAACTGCAGTTGATTCTGTGTAAAATGTCAGCGTTGAATGAATTCACATTCTCAAACACAAGCCCAGCTCTCTTCGCCGCGGCGTCGCGGCGCTTCTCTAGGGCATGCGCTTGCTCTTTCTCTCACGGCTGACATTCTCATGGTTGTTTGCGTCTGGTCTGCACGAGGGACCTTTTATGATGTCATTTCTGATATGTCCCGCTGGTGGCAGAGACTGTACTGACATTTGACTTTGGCTCTGTAACTTCTCAGTGTCAAGTGTGCCGATAAGAGGCGTGACTTCATCGAGGCTGCTGACACCAGCGGCCGGGCCTCGAACCTCAGCACACTCGTGACTGAAGCCCGAGGAATTCCCCCGCGTCACATGTTCCACATCACGGCATGACTGTTTGCTTCCGGAACACGTGCTGTTTTACTATGAGTTAATATGCTTTTCATGGTTTTCATTTGAATTATGTTATTTAATTTGTTGTTTTTGTTATAATTTGCATTTGAATTATTTTAATTAGAAATGTTGCTGGGGCAACTAACTGAAATAAGTTTTTCAGTTAACAGTTATTTTATTTCAGTTATCGTAAACGACTTTATTTCTCGCAATTCTGACTTTATATCTCGCAATTCTGACTTTATATCTCATAATTCTGACTTTATATCTCTCAATTCTGACTTTATATCTCACAATTCTGACTTTATTTCTCACAATTCTGACTTTATTTCTCGGAATTCTGACTTTATTTCTCGCAATTCTGACTTTATATCTCACAATTCTGACTTTATATCTCGCAATTCTGACTTTATTTCTCGTAATTCTGACTTTATTTCTCGTAATTCTGACTTTATATCTCACAATTCTGACTTTATATCTCACAATTCTGACTTTATATCTCGCAAATCTGACTTTATATCTCAATTCTGACTTTATATCTCACAATTCTGACTTTATATCTCTCAATTCTGACTTTATATCTCTCAATTCTGACTTTATTTCTCACAATTCTGACTTTATTTCTCGGAATTCTGACTTTATTTCTCGCAATTCTGACTTTATTTCTCGCAATTCTGACTTTATATCTCGCAATTCTGACTTTATTTCTCGCAATTCTGACTTTATTTCTCGCAATTCTTACTTTATTTCTCGCAATTCTGACTTTATATCTCGCAATTCTGACTTTATTTCTCGCAATTCTGACTTTATTTCTCGGAATTCTGACTTTATTTCTCGCAATTCTGACTTTATATCTCGCAATTCTGACTTTATTTCTCGGAATTCTGACTTTATTTCTCGCAATTCTGACTTTATTTCTCACAATTCTGACTTTATATCTCACAATTCTGACTTTATATCTCACAATTCTGACTTTATTTCTCACAATTCTGACTTTATATCTCACAATTCTGACTTTATATCTCGCAAATCTGACTTTATATCTCAATTCTGACTTTATATCTCACAATTCTGACTTTATATCTCTCAATTCTGACTTTATATCTCTCAATTCTGACTTTATTTCTCACAATTCTGACTTTATTTCTCGGAATTCTGACTTTATTTCTCGCAATTCTGACTTTATTTCTCGCAATTCTGACTTTATATCTCGCAATTCTGACTTTATTTCTCGCAATTCTGACTTTATTTCTCGCAATTCTGACTTTATATCTCGCAATTCTGACTTTATTTCTCGCAATTCTGACTTTATTTCTCGCAATTCTGACTTTATTTCTCGCAATTCTGACTTTATTTCTCGCAATTCTGACTTTATATCTCGCAAATCTGACATTATTTCTCGGAATTCTGACTTTATTTCTCGCAATTCTGACTTTATATCTCAATTCTGACTTTATATCTCACAATTCTGACTTTATATCTCTCAATTCTGACTTTATTTCTCGGAATTCTGACTTTATTTCTCGCAATTCTGACTTTATATCTCGCAATTCTGACTTTATTTCTCGGAATTCTGACTTTATTTCTCGCAATTCTGACTTTATTTCTCACAATTCTGACTTTATTTCTCGCAATTCTGACTTTATTTCTCGGAATTCTGACTTTATTTCTCGCAATTCTGACTTTATTTCTCGCAATTCTGACTTTATTTCTCGGAATTCTGACTTTATTTCTCACAATTCTGACTTTATATCTCACAATTCTGACTATTTATTTCTCATAATTCTGACTTTATTTCTCGGAATTCTGACTTTATTTCTCGCAATTCTGACTTTATTTCTCACAATTCTGACTTTATTTCTCGCAATTCTGACTTTATTTCTCGGAATTCTGACTTTATTTCTCGCAATTCTGACTTTATTTCTCGCAATTCTGACTTTATTTCTCGGAATTCTGACTTTATATCTCACAATTCTGACTTTATATCTCACAATTCTGACTATTTATTTCTCGTAATTCTGACTTTATTTCTCGTAATTCTGACTTTGATTTTGAGAAAAAAGTTGCGATTACCTTTTTAATTTGGTTTTATTCTGTTGCTAAAACTAGTTTCATGACAACAACAGCGTTTCCTGGTCAAAGTAGGCATTCACTCAACACCATTTTCAACTAAAAGCAGAAAACTTATTATGCATTTTGGCCAAAACAGCGTTTTGAAAACGCAAACTTTTGAAAACAGGTTTCAAAGTGCAAGGTTTTGAAAACGATACCATCTCCTTGTAAACCAAACAAAAATGCGAATTTGTGAAAACAGTAAAATCATCCACATGCATATAACGTGTTCAATCTATATAGTGTTTCTTTACAATAACATCGCCATCTACTGGCATGACAGCAGAATACAGCGTTTTTAGTTGTTTTCACAGATCCGGGGATCGTTTGGACAATGTTGTCAAAAACTGACAGGAAAAACTTTTCTGTTTTTAGTACGACTTTGTCATGTAAATGTACCCTTAATCCGCTAAATTCATCCGTACGCATTATTAGGATTAAAAAAAATCCTCTTAATTTTCAATGAATGTGTATCATGTAACTCACAACTGCTCAACAAATATAATTATATAATGAAGCACGAAGTTGTGTTGTTTGGAGGCTGATGGTAATGTGCTCGGCTGACACCTCTCATCCCAACTCATTCATGTTCACTTCAGAGTTAGTTTTGTTTGGTCGCGTGTGCATCGCGGCGGCGCTGATATACGGCGCTCTGGCCTGGAACGGTCGAAGCCATTAAAACACACTGTCGTGATGTCGATGACAAGCTGCTCTCCTTCGTAGGCATCAGAGGCGCTCGGCACACGCCCCCACAGCCGTCCTGAGGTGACCCCGACTCTCCAGCGCCGCGTGTCGCTTCCGTCTCTGATCTAGTGCTGCTGTCAAACAAAAGCAGATGTGTTTATTCATCACACTCAACCAATTCACTAAAAATCTATCGTTCTATCTATCTATCTATCTATCTACCTATCTATCTATCTATCCATCCATCCATCCATTCTTCTATCCATCCATCATCCATTCATCCATCCATCCATCATCCATTCATCCATCCATCCATCCATCCGTTCTTCTATCTATCCATCCATCCATCCATCCATCCATCCATCCATTCTTCTATCCATCCATCATCCATTCATCCATCCATCCATCATCCATTCATCCATCCATCCATCCATCCATCCATCCGTTCTTCTATCTATCTATCTATCTATCTATCTATCTATCTATCTATCCATCCATCCATCCATTCTTCTATCTATCTATCTATCTATCTATCTATCTATCTATCTATCTATCTATCTATCTATCTATCTATCCATCCATCCATCCATCCATCCATTCTTCTATCCATCCATCCATCCATCCATCCGTTCTTCTATCTATCTATCCATCCATCCATTCTTCTATCTATCCATCCATCCATCCATCCATCCATCCATCCATTCTTCTATCCATCCATCATCCATTCATCCATCCATCCATCCATCCATTCTTCTATCCATCCATCCATCCGTTCTTCTATCTATCTATCTATCTATCTATCTATCTATCTATCTATCTATCTATCTATCTATCTATCTATCTATCTACCTATCTATCTATCTATCTACCTATCTATCTATCTATCCATCCATCCATCCATTCTTCTATCCATCCATCCATCCGTTCTTCTATCTATCTATCTATCTATCTATCTATCTATCTATCTATCTATCTATCTATCTATCTATCTATCTATCTATCTATCTATCTATCTATCCATCCATTCTTCTATCCATCCATCATCCATTCATCCATCCATCCATCATCCATTCATCCATCCATCCATCCATCCGTTCTTCTATCTATCCATCCATCCATCCATCCATCCATCCATCCATCCATTCTTCTATCCATCCATCATCCATTCATCCATCCATCCATCATCCATCCATCCATCCATCCATCCATCCATCCATCCATCCGTTCTTCTATCTATCTATCTATCTATCTATCTATCTATCTATCTATCTATCTATCTATCTATCTATCTATCTATCTATCCATCCATCCATCCATTCTTCTATCTATCTATCTATCTATCTATCTATCTATCTATCTATCTATCTATCTATCTATCTATCTATCTATCTATCTATCCATCCATCCATCCATCCATCCATCCATTCTTCTATCCATCCATCCATCCATCCATCCATCCGTTCTTCTATCTATCTATCCATCCATCCATTCTTCTATCTATCCATCCATCCATCCATCCATCCATTCTTCTATCCATCCATCCATCCGTTCTTCTATCTATCTATCTATCTATCTATCTATCTATCTATCTATCTATCTATCTATCTATCTATCCATCCATCCATCCATCCATCCATCCATCCATCCGTTCTTCTATCTATCTATCTATCTATCTATCTATCTATCTATGTATCTATCTATCTATCTATCTATTATCCATCCATTCTTCTATCTATCTATCTATCTATCTATCTATCCATCCATCCATCCGTTCTTCTATCTATCTATCTATCTATCTATCCATCCATCCATCCATCCGTTCTTCTATCTATCTATCTATCTATCTATCTATCTATCTATCTATCTATCTATCTATCTATCTATCTATCTATCTATCTATCTATCTATCTATCTATCTATCTATTATCCATCCATTCTTCTATCTATCTATCTATCTATCTATCTATCTATCTATCTATCTATCTATCTATCTATCTATCTATCTATCTATCTATCTATCATCCATCCATTCTTCTATCTATCTATCTATCTATCTATCTATCTATCTATCTATCTATCTATCTATCTATCTATCTATCTATCATCCATCCATTCTTCTATCTATCTATCTATCTATCTATCTATCTATCTATCTATCTATCTATCTATCTATCTATCGTTCGTTCGTTCGTTCGTTCTATCATTTTCTGAATCAGTATTTTAACTTTTAAAAATATCTAAATTTTCTTAAAACTTAAAACAAGATCTATCTATCTACCTAATAGTTATCTGTTTATTGATTTATTTTATCATTTAACGCCATAGCATCAAAGGCTCAAGGGTAATACAATTTAAAATAAATACTATCTATGAATAAATGAATAAAATACTATGACAATACTATCTCTTCAAACAAATAAAATAAATATGTAAAATTAAATAAAATAAACAAAATACCAACAATAATAATAACAACAGGTACATAAAATCTTGAAATTTTAAATTCTAAATGTTATTTTAGTATTATTTATATGCAGTTCTAATAGTATTTTTTTATTCGCTTCTCAGTTTTTTAAATTAATTTTATTTTGTAATAACCAAAATTATTCTTTTTATTTATAAGTTTTAGTCAAAAAAGTTATTTTGTACTTTCGTTATTTTTTATTTATTTATTTATATTTCTTTTTATCTTTCTTTTTTACTTTTATGTTATCAATTTTAGTAATTTTGGTACTTCAGAAAAACAATTTTGAATTTTTTTTATATATATTTATGTTATTTGTGAGTGAATGCAAAAGTTTCTCAAGGGAACGCAAACATTGCAAAATATTTTTTTTTTCTCACATCTCAGATTTTTTGTCCCTGTTAGGGGCTTCGCAAAAACTCAATGAAGCCATTGTAATTTACGACTATACATTAAGTTTAATAAATTCTATTTACACAGGAATGTGAATCAAACCCATGACTTTAGCGTTACCGTATGCTTCACCAGTTAAGCTACAGAAACAGAAACCAACATGTACGAGATCGACTTCACGTTTATACTTTTGTACCAATGCCTCGCCAATCGACCCTTCGCAAAGCCCCGCCCCCTTTAGTTACGGTTGCTATGCCCGGCAATTATGCGCTCTCACGCCACACATCATGTTCTCACGCAGTGAAAAATACATCGTGGAGCAAAGAGGACACCGACAACGTATGAAACATATATCAAACTAATCAATAAATAGCGTCTAGTGTGTGTTTAATGTGTCGCTGTCACTCCTCGATCATCTCTTCATACTAGTTCATTTATAGCATCAAATAAACATGAATGAACATCAGAAGGAATGTTGTTTCAAGCGCGGAAAGACGTGATTCAAGTCCCCCGACCGCTTTGACGGACAAAATGCCGGGTTACGATTGGTCAGATCGCCTGTCAATCAAACTGTTTGCGAAGGATCAGTTCCACAAAATCCGAATTCTGATGCAAAATCAGTTTCGACCCATTGTTTTCAGAAGGTGTGAACAGTACTTAAATGTGCCGGGACAGAATGTTTTTGCTGGGTCAGAACAATCTTCGGGGTCAGTAAACATGTTGCGGAACGGCTCACAGATTCTCAATCAATCAAGTCCAATAATCGATTTAGATGATTGAATAGAGATTTGACGATGCGACTCTTAACGCAGGATTTATTGAGCTCATTCGCAAGCAATTATCCTAATTAAATACCTGTATATGAGCTGTTTTATATATATATATGAAAGAATGCAGTCGGTAAAGAAATTAAAATGCCTGTATTCTGTCTAATGCATCATTAAAATTCAGACGAAATGAACCACACCACCTTGCTCTGAATAATGTGTCAATTTGAATATGTGTGTGGGAGCAAACGCTGAGTTTCAGGGCCACAGAACAGTCTGAGACGTCGGCTCGGCGCTGTTATAACAGGGCGCTGCGGGCTTCGCTCGCTCTCTCTCTCAAAGGAGAAGTCACAGTCAGAAATTCTGCTGCGAGGCGAGAAAACAATTCCGGCATGTTGTGTTTTTGTTCGCTTGCGCCGGACACAATGTTGGGCTTCGTGGCCTTCCGGGCTGTGAGCTTCTGAAATGGTATGGAAATAAAGACTGGGGTTATTCTCAGCGAGGCTGAGGAAAGACAGACGGAAATCTGTTTAACCCCTCGGTGCCGCTGCGCTCACGAACGATTCTCTGTGTGATTGATAACGTGGTCCGAAACGAAAGAGCGAATCGAACACAACTAAATGCCATAGTGCAGTCATAAACCACTTGACCTGTTTTTGACAAATATTGCTGTGTTTTTGTTGTTTTAGGGGTGTTACTGTTCACTGAAACTAATAAAATCATTGTCATTAGTTATTTAACGTCGGTTCGTGTCAGCTCACGTCCATTAAATATTATTAACAGACACGACTGATTTTAATGAACACTGACTAAGATTAATAAATGCCTTCGAAGTGTTTTTGTGTGCTGATTCGACCAAATGAAGCCTTTCATCCTTATGATCTTCTGATACATTTTATTTTTCAGGATTCTTTAATGACTAGAACGTTTATTATACATTATAAATGTCTTTACTGTTACTTTTGATCAATTTAAAGGGTTCGTTCACCCAAAAATGTAAATTTCAGTCATTGATTCCTCGCCCTCGTGTCATTCTTCACTCGTAAGAGCTTCGTTCATCTTCTGAACACAAATGAAGATATTTTTGATGAAATCCGATGTCTTTCAATTTGCATATTTAAAACAGGTCATGTGACTGCTACCTTAATGTTATAAAGCGATGAGAATACTTTGTGTGCGCCAAAAAAAAAACAAAATAACAATTTTATTCGACGATATCTAGTGATGGACGATTTCAAAACACTGATTCATGAGGCTTTACGAATCTTTTGATTCGAATCAGTGATTCGGTTCGCGTGTCAAACTCACGTGAACGATTGAAATTTCGAATGACGTGAATGTTTATTTGAAATTGACATTATAAATGTCTTTACTGTCACTTTTGATCAATTTAAAGGGTTCGTTCACCCAAAAAATGTAATTCCCTTTCAAGGGAACTCGCGCTGCGTCGAGAGCTTGACGCTATGAGAGCGTTCCCATTGCGTCAAACTCTCGACGCAACGTCTCGTTCCCTCTTCAGAGGAGACGATTTCAGTCATTAATTCCTCTCGCTCGTGTCGTTCTACAGCCGTAAGATCTTCGTTTATCTTCTGAACACACATGAAGATATTTTTGATGAAATCCGATGTCTGTTGACAGCAAGATAATGAACACTTTCAATTTGCATATTTAAAACAGGTCATGTGACTGCTACTGTTCTAAATGTTATAAAGCGATGAGAATACTTTGTGTGCGCCAAAAAAACGATTTTATTCAACGATATCTAGTGATGGACGATTTCAAAACACTGATTCATGAGGCTTTACGAATCTTTTGATTCGAATCAGTGATTCGGTTCGCGTTTCAAACGATTGAAGTTGTTTCTTTTTTCAACATTCTAAAGAATTTTGTTTGTTTGTTTTTTGGAATACAAAATATTCTTAGTTAGAAAAAAAAAAGAATTTTAACATCTATGAGTTGTTGTTTTTGTTTTTTTTGCAAACTCTTTTCACCACTAGTTTTTGTCTTCATAACTATTTTGATGAATCCAGACTCTTGTTTGGGATTTGATCCGTGCGTTTGACAGTGTTCACAGTCACTGCAGCAGCTGGTCTGAGAACAGACACACTGCTCCGGCTCTCCACCGTGTCCGCTAATAAAACGACACTATTATCCCCATCAGACTCCAGAGTGAGACTGTGCTCAAACGCTCTTGTCTCAGTGCAGATTGAGCCATCTGTTCCTCCGTTGGACTGAATGATTGGAGGAGAGATCCTCTCTCATCTGTTCAAGCATGCGGTGTGAGCACAATGAGAACATCTGCACACTGAAACTCTGAAATCCCCGCTAAAACAATGGCACGTCGTTTCAACAAGTGGCTCCTCGAGTCCTGAGTCAGATGTTCAGAGCTGAGAAATGTTGGGAAAAATGTTGCGGAGTCACAGTGGATCATTTGCATGACTCGCGGTGTTATTTTACTATTATTCACATGCTGTAATAGTTTTATTCATATTTAGAATTTACTTTTATTTTTTATATTTTCTGTTCATTTCAATTTTTTGGTATTTTGTTATGCACTTGTTATAATCGTGAATATTACTATTTAGGTTTAAATTATTTTTAATTTCAGGGTTTTTTTTCTTCAGTTTTGTTTTTTAGTTTTTATTTATTTATTTCCATTTATTTATTTTTATTTATATATTTATTTATTTATTAGTTTAGTTTTGTTTACACTGAAGACTGGAGTAATGATGCTGAAAATTCCGCTTTGATTACAAGAATAAATTATATTTTACTATATATTCACATAGAAAACAGCTGTTTTAAAGTGCAATAATATTTCATATTTTTCACTGTATTTTTGATCAAAGAAATGCAGCCTTGGTGAGCAGAAGAGACGTTCAAAAACATTTAAAAATCTTAATTATTCCAAACTTTTCTCACCAAAAAGACCAAATTATTCATTTGCGTTCCACTTTTATCTGAGAGAAAGTTGAAACTTCGATGAAATGTACCTGGACACAACATCTGAACGAGCAATAATCCGCTCCTCTTTCCTCCCCAGCTGTGAAGTAAGCACTTGCACAGGAGGCTCAGGATGAGAAAATGGCAGCCATACTGTTTCCACCGGGTCCTGACAGTCTACACCGGTTCACTCGTGAGTCCCTGGCTGGAATCGAGCAGCGGATCGCCGAGGAGGAGGCCCGCAATGCCAAGTACAAGGAGGACCTGGGCGACGTGGAGCCGCCCAAATCCCGGGCCGACCTGGAGGCCGGCAAACAGCTCCCACGAATCTTTGGAGACATTCCGTCTGGACTGGTGGGCGTCCCTCTGGAGGACATCGATCCGTTTTACTTCCAGAACAAGAGAGTGAGTGTAGCGTCACCATAGCAGATGACGTCGAGTCCGATTCTGAACACGATAATCAAAAGTGTTGTGTTAAAAGCAACCCAAGTTGGGTTGAAAATGGACAAACCCAACGATTGGGTTTTTTTTTTTTTAAAGCAGTGGTTGGGTTAAATGTTTGCCCAACGTGCTGGGTAGTTTTATTTAACTCAAGGTTTGTTTAAAAATTACTATTATATAGCTGATAAACTACCCAGCAGGATGGGTAAACATTTAACCCAACCTCTGGGTTTAAAAAAAACCCAATCGCTGGGTTAAAGGAACCCAATCGTTACGTTAAAACAACCCATTCATTGGGTTAATACCACCTATTCGCTGGGTCAAAACAACCCATTCGCTAGATAAAACCAACCCAACCGTTAGGTTAAAACAACCCATTCACTGGGTTAAAACATCCCATTTGCTAGGTCACAACAACCCAATTGTTGTGTTAATACAACCCATTCGCTAGATTAAAACAACCCAGTCATTGGGTTAAAACAACCCATTCGTTGGGTTAAAACAACCCATTCGCTGGATTAAAACAACCCATTAGCTGAGTCAAAACAACCCAGTCATTGGGTTAAAACAACCCAATCACTGGGTTAAAACAACCCATTCGCTGAGTTAAAACAACCCATTCGTTGGGTTAAAACAACCCATTCGTTGGGTTAAAACAACCCATTCGTTGAGTTAAAACAACCCATTCGTTGGGTTAAAACAACCCATTCACTGGGTTAAAACAACCCATTCGCTGAGTTAAAACAACCCATTCGTTGGGTTAAAACAACCCATTCGTTGAGTTAAAACAACCCATTCGTTGGGTTAAAACAACCCATTCACTGGGTTAAAACAACCCATTCGCTGAGTTAAAACAACCCATTCGTTGGGTTAAAACAACCCATTCGCTGGATTAAAACAACCCAATCATTGGGTTAAAACAACCCATTCGCTGGGTCAAAACAACCCATTCGCTGGGTTAAATCAAACCAATTGTTGGGTTTAAACAACCCATTCGCTGGGTTAAAACAACCCATTCACTGGGTCAAAACAACCCATTCGCTAGATAAAAACAACCCAACCATTAGGTTAAAACAACCCATTTGCTAGGTCACAACAACCCAAATCTTTGGGTTAAAACAACCCATTCGCTGGGTTAAAACAACCCATTCGCTGGGTTAAATCAAACCAATTGTTGGGTTAAAACAACCCATTCGCTAGATAAAAACAACCCAACCGTTAGGTTAAAACAACCCATTCGCTGGGTTAAAACATCCCATTTGCTAGGTCACAACAACCCAAATCTTTGGGTTAAAACAACCCATTTGCTGGGTCAAAACAACCCAATCGTTGGGTTTAAAATAGCCCAACCATTAGGTTAAAACAACCCATTCGCTGGGTCAAAACATTCCATTCGCTGGGTCAAAACAATTGCTGGGTTTGTCGATTTTGGGTGTTTTTAATCCAGTATTTTATGTATCGGTTTATGTGAGTGTACGCATGAGTGTATGCATGCAGCTAAAGTTGTATATCCTATTTAGTATATATAGTATATAATAATAATAATATGTTTAATTTATATAGCACCTTTCCCAAGCTCAAGGACGCTTCACAATAACAGTAAGGAACAAACAATCATTTCACACATAATCATTTCAACGGACAGTAGACGTTTGCCCAGTCCAAGACACGAGCCATTGAGAATTAAAACAAAATTAATTAATTAAAACTTAACCCATAAAGTGATCCCATGAAGGGAAGCCCTAAAAGATTCTATATATGAAGTGCCTGGTGGAACCTTTTAAAGGGATAGTCACCCTAAAATGAACATCAAGTCATCATTTACTCACCCTGCTGTTGTTCTAATGCCGTGTGCCAGTCTTTTTTTATTGGACAATTTCTCACAACTTGTGTGTTTTTCTGGAGGATTTGGAGTGAACTGTGGCGCTAATAGAGTCTCGTGAATGCGCAGTCGCGCAACCCTATCGTATACCACCAGAACTCTTGGAATTTACGACACGCATTGCATCGAATCATTCTTTGATGCTTTTGTGCCTTTTTTAAAAACTTTAAATCATGCTAGCAACATGCTAACAAGTTAAAAATGCTAAACCAGGCTAGCAACATGTTAAATAATGCTAATTCGTGCTAGCAAAATGCTAATGCTAATTCGTGCTAGCAAAATGCTAATGCTAAACACGTTAAAAATGCTAGCAATATGTTAAATTGTGATAGCAACATGCTAATTAATTCTAATATGTTAAAACATGTTATCCGCATGTTTAACCAAGCCAGCAACATGCTAATTCATGCTAAAAACATGATCATTTTTGTTAGCAACATGATGAATCGTGCTAGAAACATGCTAATGTTAAAACCTTTTTAAAAATGCTAGCAATATGTTAAATTGGGATTGCAACATGCTAATTAATTCTAATATGTTGCTAGCAATGTGTTAAAACACGCTAACAACATGATAATTTTCGTTAGCAACATCCTTTTTCATGCTAACAACATGATGAATCGTGCTAGCAACATGCTAATCCATGCTAGCAAAGTGTTTTTAAAACACGCTAACAACATAATTTTCAGTAGCAACATGCTATTTCATGCTAACAACATGATGAATCGTGCTAGCAACATGCTAATCCATTCTAGCAATGTGTTAAAACACGCTAACAACATGATAATTTTTGTTAGCAACATGCTATTTTATGCTAACAACATGATGAATCGTGCTAGCAACATGCTAATCCATTCTAGCAATGTGTTAAAACACACTAACAACATGATAATTTTTGTTAGCAACATGCTATTTAATGCTAACAACATGATGAATCGTGTTAGCAACATGCTAATTCATGCTAACAACATGATGAATTGTGGTAGCAACATGCTAATTCATGCTAACAACATGATATTTTTTGTTAGCAACATGCTAACTCATGCTATTCCATGCCCGATTCTGAACACGATAATCAAAAGTGTTGTGTTAAAAGCAACCCAAGTTGGGTTGAAAATGGACAAACCCAACGATTGGGTTTTTTTTTTTTTAAAGCTAGATAATTTTTGTTAGCAACATGCTATTTTATGCTAACAACATGATGAATCGTGCTAGCAACATGCTAATCCATTCTAGCAATGTGTTAAAACACACTAACAACATGATAATTTTTGTTAGCAACATGCTATTTAATGCTAACAACATGATGAATCGTGTTAGCAACATGCTAATTCATGCTAACAACATGATGAATTGTGGTAGCAACATGCTAATTCATGCTAACAACATGATATTTTTTGTTAGCAACATGCTAACTCATGCTATTCCATGCTAGCTATGTGTTAAAACATGCTAGATCATCTATCTGTGTTTCTGCTGGACTTGAACATTACTTTTTTCAAACTTTCCCAAGCCAACTTGAAGGTTTGTCATCAAGTTTTAAAATTCTCCTTTTGTGGTCTGAAAAAGAAAGAACGGCATTAGAACAACTGCAGGATTTCTAACAAGAACCCAACCCTTTGCAGTGTACCGCGGTAAGAAAGGTGTAAGTTTTAGTAAAACAAAACGATGTCCATCAGTAAAGGGCAGCTGATACGGCTGCGCCGAATCTGAGGGCGACAGGAATAGCAGGCGGTTGAATAGCATGACTCAGTGAGCCGCTGTTAATGCGACCGCTGCTGCGCTGGCTTCTCTCTCACACGCTCGTGCTTTCACAAGCAGACAAATCTCCATTTCTATGGATTTCAGCTGAAAGTTTTGACTCAAAACTCCTTTTAAATGCTATTTTCAGTGGGGAAATGTGCCCTGTTTAGACTTTTCTAAGCCGTTAAGAAAGATGAATTGACACTTAACAGGACTCCCTCTGTTAAAGGCCCAAAAGTTTTGCCTCTCCCTTTGATATTTTTGCAAGCCCACGCTTATTTCCAGAGAAAAGAAATTGTTATAAATAAAAGTTTTGTATTTCTTAAGCTCCATTCGCACAGGATTAGTTTTGCATCCAGAGCACATGACCTTACATAACAGCCACATCTAGACTATATATATATATATTTTTACAAGCTTTTTATTTCTATTTTTTCCTCATTGTCACGGTCATATTCTGTTTTGGTTTCACCTCACCTTTTCTTGAGGTTTTGTCACTAGTTCGTTTCCATGGTTTCTGATTAAGTTGCGCACCTGTTTCTGGTTTTATTTAATGTCGCAGGTTTTACTTTAGCATTCCGATGATCATCGTTCTGTGTCATTCATTGAAATTGCAAATTTCACATCAAATTCAGTTATAATCAACTCTACAGAAAACAATATTGTCGTCATTCAGCTCATTTTTTTTCCCCATGTGGATTCAGTTCAGTTTAGTTTGAACTGAACTTTGTTCAAATCTCAATTCAGTTCAAATGTTCGTTTCTCATCTGATAGTGTCAGTTACTAATTCTGAATATGAATTTATTAACCCTTTTAAATCCCCATAATCAGGAAAATAACAGCGTTCATGTTGTAAAATTCATCAATCATGAAACAAATTCAGCTGTTTCAGCTCGATTCAGTTCAATGACAATGTCGATGTTGCAAATTTACCCTTACAAAAGATTACTGCAGTTTTTTAGAAGTAATTCTACAGTTTTTGTTACATATAGAAAAATGCAGTTTTTTGGACACGAAAAAACTGCAGTATTGCAGTGTAACCTAAAATGTCTGTCGTTTTACTGGAGTACAACTATACTGCAATACATCTAAAGTACCAGTAAAAAAAAACTGCAGTTCTACTGTTTTTATACTTCATGCAACTTTCAGTTGTACTTCATTTTACTGCAGCTGTACTTCAATATACTGCAGTTCTTTTTTGTAAGGGTAGTTTCTTAAGTTTAGTTTCAAAACTCTGTTAAATTGTTAATATCACTAAATATCAATTCTATTAAGCCTATAAAATCTACCAGTGCGCCGTGTTACAAGTCTTCTGAATTAATTCGACATAAAAGACAGAAATTTAGGTCGTTCACTTAAAACCTCGTTTCGGCCTTAGGCCTGAAATCTCGTTCAAAGCTTTGAAAATCCACTTGATAACTCCTTTTGTGTTTTGAGCCGCACGAGGGTGAGAAGATGATGACAGACCTTTCATTTTCGAGTGAACGATTGCTCTAATATCATTTCCAACTGCGATTGTAGATGCATTGTGCTTTTATTTACTTCTTAAATAAGCATTGTTTGGAGCCAAAGCGAGGGCAGCGGTGAGTCGGGTTGGATTTCCCTCTGCCCTCTCTTCCTTGTTGTGTTACTCTCCAAGTCCGCTCATGTGGACCTGCAGTTGGCAGATGATATCCCAGAGGAAATGTGAGGAAAGTGGAAACAAACACAGGCAAAACTTGACCTAGATGTTACATAAGAATAGAGAACATAAGGGCGGAGAAAGCAAGCTCTTTACAGAGGTTACAAAGGCCGCGACGCCGAGAAAGGCGCCTACTGTAGCAACGAAAGGGCTTCACCGCCACAGTCATCGCGCTAAAATATGCTGACCCTGATGCTGCCTGCCTGCAATTACTCTTTGCGCCGCAACTCCTCGCATTATTTATGCGATGGGGAGATGGCGTAAATCGAGCTCGGCGAGGGGGCCATGAATCCTCGGCAACCAAAAGGCGTGTTTGTGCAGCGCAGGGAGAGAAAAGCTCCCCGGTACCGTCAACCATGGCGACAGACGGGAGTCCCGCGAGAGCGCCGATCCTCCCGCTGAGCCCTCTAGTAATGTATTTGCGTGTTTTGTGCACTCCCGAGCGTTGCTTCCTGCTTTATCATTATAATTACAGTTTGTTTGAATAATGCATTTATATAGCCTTACAAAAATGGTCCATGGTAACCGTCGTTAAGGAATAACTACAGTGAGGATGCGATAAATAGATCATAGAATTCTGAAAAATAAAATGTATCAAATGCATTAGAATGATTTCTGAAGGATCGTGTGGCAATGAAGACTGGAGTAATATGATCACTGGATATAAATTATATTTTACTATATATTCAGATATTTTAAATTGTAAAAATATTTTTTACTGTATTTTTGATCAAATAAATGCAGCATATCAGAACGATTTCTGAAGGATCATGTGACTCTGAAGACTGGAGTAATGATGCTGAAAATTCAGCTTTGATCACTGGATATAAATTACATTTTACTATATATTCAGATATTTTAAATTGTAAAAATATTTTTTACTGTATTTTTGATCAAATAAATGCAGCATATCAGAATGATTTCTGAAGGATCATGTGACTCTGAAGACGGGAGTAATGAAGCTGAAAATCAACTTTGATCACTGGATATAAATTATATTTTACTATATATTCATGTAGAAAACAGATATTTTAATTTGTAAAAATATTTCAGATTTTTACTGTATTTTTGATCAAATAAATGCAGCATATCAGAACGATTTCTGAAGGATCATGTGACACTGAAGACTGGAGTAATGATGCTGAAAATTCAGCTTTGATCACTGGATATAAATGACATTTTACTATTTATTCAGCTATTTTAAATTGTAAAAAATATTTCACATTTTTACTGTATTTTTGATACTCTAAAAATCTAACTAACACCAAACTTTTGAACAGTAAATATAAATTTGCTACTGTACCTATAAAATACAGTGATCTCTTCAGTTAGAAAACATCCATTGAACAGATTTCTCATTATTTGAACCTTTTTAGAGTTTATTTACACTGCAAAAAAGTGATTTTCTGTCTGGTTTTCCAGCACAAATATCTAAACATTCTTAAATCAAGATACATTTACTGGAGAAGCAAAATGACACGAGATATTGAATCTGGGTGTCTGAAAAATGTCTCAAAGTTAAATGAGTTTAAGCTTAAAATGAATGGGGTCAGAAAACTAAATGCATTTATATACTCTTTCAAAAATGGTTCACGGTATCCGTCGTTCGAAAGGAATTCACTTCTTCAGCAAGGATGCATTAAATTGACGAAAAAATAAAATGTATCAAATGCATTAGAATGATTTCTGAAGTAATGATGATGTTGACAGGAATGAATTAAAATTGAATTTAAAATAAATTCCCATAGAAAATTGTAGTAATGTTTCAAATTTTTACTGTAGGTTTGATCAAATAAATGCAGCCTTGGTGAGCAGAAGAGACTTTCAAAAACATCAAAATATCTTACTGACCCCAAACTTGAGTAGTTATAAAATTAATCTAACTTTTGTCCTCTACAGATGTGTTGGAAAGATACATTTATAATGTACAGAACATGACAACATTCTGGCCATCATTTATGAAACAGGAGCTGAATTTTTGTGTGTGTGCAAATCGTTCAGTAGAACGATTACAGAAGTTCGTCGGCTCGTATTTCATAAATGTTTGAGGCTCATGATGTGTTTGATATTAAATGTCACTGGTGAGTTTTTTTGCGCTAACTAACCTTTCTCTTCTTTCTCAACAGACTTTTATAGTACTGAACAAAGGGAAGGCCATCTTCCGGTTTAGTGCCACGTCTGCACTCTATATTTTTAGCCCTTTTCATCCCGTTAGAAGAGCATCAATAAAGATTTTAGTACACTCATATCCTTTCTGATGCCAATGAAGGTGACATATGGTGAATTCTGGAAGTCTGCATTGATTGTGCATGAAAGCGTTGGTATATAAGCGCTATCTGACAATACAGAATGAGGATTAGAACAGGATTTCTAAAGCTATGTTTTGCATTTTCAGAGTCTAGAGCTTAAACTTTCACCAAGACAGAACAGTGCATGAAATAAATGGCATATACCCATGATGATTTCATCTCACATGCTTCTTGTAGATAGAAAGGAGAAGAAATGATGCAAGTGGAGGATGTGTGCAATCGAAACCAGAGATTTCAGTATGAACTCAAACATTTCTCCCAAAATAAGATTATTTGAGCAATGCACACCTGCTGGGTGGTTTCTATTTAACTCGACTAATACAAATTACTGTAGAGTTAGGGTTAGGATGTGTATCCCAAAGTATGTTGGAAATGAACATTTATGAATATATTTAATAAATGAACCTATTTTGGGTTCATTTTAAGCCAGCCATAGAGTTATTTTTAAACAATAGTTGGGTCAAACATTTAACCCAATCGCTGGGTCAAAACAACCCAATCGCTGGGTCAAAACAACCCAATCGCTGGGTCAAAACAACTCAATCGCTGGGTCAAAACAACCCAATTTCTGGGTCAAAACAACCCAATCGCTGGGTCAAAACAACTTAATCGCTGGGTCAAAACAACCCAACTTCTGGGTCAAAACAACCGAATTGCTGGGTTAAAACAACCCAATTTCTGGGTCAAAACAACTCAATCGCTGGGGCAAAACAACCCAATCGTTGGGTTAAAACAACCCAATTTCTGGGTCAAAACACCTCAATCGCTGGGTCAAAACAACCCAACTTCTGGGTCAAAACAACCGAATTGCTGGGTTAAAACAACCCAATCTCTGGGTCAAAACAACCCAATTTCTGGGTCAAAACAACCCAATCGCTGGGTCAAAACAACTCAATCGCTGGGTCAAAACAACCCAATTTCTGGGTCAAAACAACCGAATTGCTGGGTTAAAACAACCCAATCGTTGGGTTAAAACAACCCAATCGCTGGGTTAAAACAACCCAATTTCTGGGTCAAAACAACCCAATTTCTGGGTCAAAACACCTCAATCGCTGGGTCAAAACAACCCAACTTCTGGGTCAAAACAACCGAATTGCTGGGTCAAAACAACCCAATTTCTGGGTCAAAACAACCCAATCGCTGGGTCAAAACAACCCAATCGCTGGGTTAAAACAACCCAATTTCTGGGTCAAAACAACCCAATTTCTGGGTCAAAACACCTCAATCGCTGGGTTAAAACAACCCAATCTCTGGGTGAAAACAACCCAATCGCTGGGTCAAAACAACCCAATCGTTGGGTTAAAACAACCCAATTTCTGGGTCAAAACAACCCAATCGTTGGGTTAAAACAACCCAATTTCTGGGTCAAAACAACTCAATCGCTGTGGCAAAACAACCCAATCGTTGGGTTAAAACAACCCAATTTCTCGGTCAAAACAACCCAATCGCTGGGTCAAAACAACCCAATCGCTGGGTCACAACAACCCAATCGCTGGGTTAAAACAACCCAATCTCTGGGTTAAAACAACCCAATTTCTGGGTCAAAACAACTCAATCGCTGGGTCAAAACAACCCAATCGCTGGGTCAAAACAACCCAATCGCTGGGTCAAAACAACCCAATCGCTGGGTTAAAACAACCCAATCGCTGGGTCAAAACAACCTAATCGCTGGGTTAAAACAACCCATTTTGTGGGTCAAAACAACCCAATCGCTGGGTTAAAACAACCCAATTTCTGGGTCAAAACAACCCAATCGCTGGGTCAAAACAACCCAATTTCTGGGTCAAAACAACCCAATCGCTGGGTCAAAACAACCCAATCGCTGGCTTAAAACAACCCAATTTCTGGGTCAAAACAACCCAATTTCTGGGTCAAAACACCTCAATCGCTGGGTCAAAACAACCCAACTTCTGGGTCAAAACAACCGAATTGCTGGGTTAAAACAACCCAATCTCTGGGTGAAAACAACCCAATCGCTGGGTCAAAACAACCCAATCGTTGGGTTAAAACAACCCAATTTCTGGGTCAAAACAACCCAATCGTTGGGTTAAAACAACCCAATTTCTGGGTCAAAACAACTCAATCGCTGTGGCAAAACAACCCAATCGTTGGGTTAAAACAACCCAATTTCTCGGTCAAAAACAACCCAATCGCTGGGTCAAAACAACCCAATCGCTGGGTCACAACAACCCAATCGCTGGGTTAAAACATCCCAATCTCTGGGTTAAAACAACCCAATTTCTGGGTCAAAACAACTCAATCGCTGGGTCAAAACAACCCAATCGCTGGGTCAAAACAACCCAATCGCTGGGTCAAAACAACCCAATCGCTGGGTCAAAACAACCCAATCGCTGGGTTAAAACAACCCAATCGCTGGGTCAAAACAACCTAATCGCTGGGTTAAAACAACCCATTTTCTGGGTCAAAACAACCCAATCGCTGGGTTTGTCCATTTTCCACCCAACATGGGTTGTTTTTAACCCAGCATTTTTTTTTTTTTTACATTTCAGCGAGCATTTCTCTCTTTAATTTAGTTTAACTCGATGTGCTAAAATAACTAAAACTAAAATGATTAAAACTTGGCAAAGACACGATTTTAAAAAGTAAAATGAAAACAAATTCGAAATAGGAATAAAAACTAGTGATGCGGAAATAACACCGTTCCAAACTTATGTGCAACCTGACATGATAACAGCCAATTACAATGGCTCTTTTTATGTCCAACCAATGAGATTTCACTTGGTGCAAAGCTGCAGGAACCAAAAACAATGTCCTGTCGCTCCTGGTTCGGACTCAGTGCTGCCGTACGTCAGCGATGGACCGGAGTCTATTTTTATTTCTCCTAAAGACTTTTAAGAGAAACATCTGGAACAAAGTTGAATGTTGATGGCCATATACAGTACAACAGTGAAGTGCCACTTCACGTCAGGGAACGCGGGAACTTCTCGTCTCTCTGTCTGACATTCAGAAGCTATGCCACGTATGAGGGTTGGTTGAACAAAGCCAAGTTCAGATGGTTGTGTTTTCCCAAAGCTCCATCCTGCTAAAAATACCCCGCAGCCCGGCCCGAGGTGTTAGGAAATATTGGGCTCGTGGACGCTTTGCTGCTGTGGAGTTGATAAGCAGGTGAAGAGGGTTGCGGTGAAGGTGTTGCGCTGGTCGACTGCACCTCCCCTTCACCTCACACCCCTTTTAGGGTTCGACAGGCCGCCGTACACCCAGCCGCCCCATATCAGCCTAAGTGGAGCCTCGTCTGATATAAAGCGGCACATACTTCACTGAAGCATTGCCTAAAGCAGGGTTTTCAGTCTTTTACATCACAGATCCGTTAACGTTTAAAAAGAAGCTGTTTATTTTCATGTATGAAGATCCAATTTATACTGTGACTAATGGAAAATATTTAGTCTTTAAGATAAAAATCTGTACATTTTCCATGTATGGGCATTTCTAAAACACAACGCAAATCAAAACACGTAAGATTCTGTGGTTATTCTTTCTTTTAAATTTTTATATTTTAATTAATTAATTCTTAATCTATTTATTATTTATGTATTCATTTTATTTTGTTTTATTTGTTTCATTAATTCATTCATGTATTTTAATCTGTTTTTCATAATTTATGTATTTTTCTTCTAATTTGTTTATTTATTGTATGATATATTTATTAGGTTTAATATAGTTGTTATTTGTTTATTGATTGATTTTATTCTAACGTTTATTTACATTTTATTTATATATTAATTTATTTATTTTTTTTTATTATATAATAGTTAGTTTAATATAATTTTATTATTTATTTGTAATGTTATTCCATTTATTTAGTTAGTTATTTTTATATTTATATATATTTATATTTATATATTTATATTTGTTTGCTCATTTTATTATATATTTTAATGTAATTATTTCATTAATTTAACATATATTTTTAATTTTAGATTTTTTTTTTATTCTATTCTCATATTTATTATTATTTTTATTCATTAATATATATATAATTTATTTATTTTATTCTAATTGTTTTTATTTATTTAAAGAGATTTATTTGTTTCAAAATTTTTAATATATTTTTTATTATTTATGTTATTTATTTATTTAAATTTTATTATTTATCTAATTATTTAAAAAAAAAAATCTATTACTCCGTCGCGGCGCTCAGTTTGAAAAGCCCTTGTCTAAAGTACGACACACAGCCGCGAGTGGAAGTGTGTTGAACGGCAGGCGGCCACCTGTGACGACGCATTGGAGCGGTTCAATGTGTTCACTTTCAGGCGCCCACACAGACGGCACACATCCGTGCTAATAGCAGATTTCCCAGGAGAGCCGAAGCCAGGAAACATGTTTGATTAACCAGTGGCACAAGAGCGCATTCATGCGACGCAGACTCCGAGAGAGAGGGCCAAACGCGGCCGCCTCGAAACGCTGAAGTTGTAGCGGACCCCGCCCGAATGATGGCCAAAACTTTACTGCTGATTTTCTTGAAGCTTTATTGAACGTTAACAACGATGAAATGACCTTTTCCACTTCAGAAATCACCGTAAGAGCTAAATAAAGTACAAAGAATACGCATTACAGTCTTATCCTTTCACATCCTTATCTGCGCACACAAATAATCACACAAAGTACTCAATATAACTAAAAGCATACAAATATACACACCTTTTGCCTCTTCGGGGGGTGCTTAATAAACTGGAAAACTTATGAACTAAGCTTTTAACTAAAATAAACCATAACATTGAGCGCACACTCCCGTTCGCCACTGTTGAACCCCTCTCACTCTGAAGACAGCAAAACCCGTCAAAATAAGAGTCCTCGATTTTAAGACAGACAGTGCAGACCCAATACATAATTAAACCCACAAAATAATCAAAAATAAAGTACAAGAACAAATTAGAAAATAAATTACAATAAGGTCTGTTACACTCCCACCAAATTATAATTCCCTTTCAAACATTAATAATTTCACAGACAACAACCCCCGTGCATGCATGCAAAGCGTAATAAAGTCCTTTCAAAGGTTGGTTCACTCCGCCTCCACCAACAAGACCAACCTCTGTGCCGGTCTCTCTACTATTGAGACCTTGTTGATTCGTTCTCCTTTCTTGTTCAATTTCTTGTCACCAAGTGCTATGGTGACTTTCCTTACTAGTCCATCTGGGCTAGTTACAGTACTTATTATCCGTCCTAATCTCCATTCGTTTCGCGGTGCAGTCTCATCTGAATCTATGATTATGTCACCAATTTGAAAATTCCTTTTTGGAGCATGCCAGCATTGGCGAACAGTAATGTTGTGTAGGTACTCCTTTTTCCATCTACACCAAAATTGTTCAGTAAGGTACTGTACACGTCTCCATCTCTTTTTCGCATAAACATCCTCCCTTATGAACTTTCCTGGTGGAGGTAGGGCTGTGGTGGCTTTCATGGTAATCAGATGGTTGGGTGTGAGCGGTTCTAAACTCCTGGGGTCATTTAGGTTATCTACTGTAAGGGGGCGACTATTGACTATTGCCATGGCTTCATAAAACAAAGTGCGCAATGAAGCATCATTGAGCCTGCCTGATGACAGGGCGATGGTAGCATCAAGAACACTCCGTACAGTTTTGATTTGTCGCTCCCATACACCACCTGCATGACTGGAATGGGGAGCATTCAGAACAAAATCACACTGTTTATCTGCAAGGAAAGCAGTGAGCCTTTCCGAGTCAAGTTCCTTTAACGTTGCGTTCAGTTCATTTTTTGCACCTACAAAATTGGTACCTTGGTCACATCTGATCTGCCGTACTGAGCCTCTAATTGCAATGAAGCACCGTAGACTGTTAATAAATGCATCTGTGGACATATCTTCTAACATTTCGATATGAATGGCTCTTGAACAAAAGCATGTTAGAAGCAGACCATACCTTTTGTGCTGTTTTCTCCCTTCTTTAGTCATGAAAGGACCAAAGCAATCCATACCACAATAGACAAATGGTGGGGAAGGCTCTACCCGTTCAGTAGGAAGATCACTCATCCTCTGTCCTTCTACTGATTTTCTCAGTCTTCTACAGGTTACACAGTTGCGAATGTAAGATGTGACTGCTCTGTTTATTCCAGGTATCCAATAGCCACAAGACCTGATTTCATTAATTGTGAAACCCTTTCCTTGATGCTTTACACCTTCATGGTAATGTGCAATTATCAACTTGGTTATATGATGATCTTTGGGAAGGATTAGTGGGTGCTTGAAAGAGTGAGTGCATGAGGAGTGACTTAATCTTCCTCCCACCTTGATTATACCATCCGTATCCAAGAAAGCATCCAGGTGATGGAGTTTATTATGCTCTGGAAGATGTTTCCCTTGTTTCAGAACATCTATTTCTTTCTGATACACTTGTCTTTGCACTCCTTTTAGAATCAAGCACTTCGCATCCTCTTGTTCACTTACGGAAGCAGATGAATTAGTTTTATCTTTTTTAATCCATCTCAGGAGGCGTGCAGTGGCTTTGACGGCCTTAGACCAAGACGAGAACTTAGACAAATGGTCTACAAAATCCTTTCTTTCTTTGGTCTCTGTCTGAAACGTCTGAACTCTTTTTACTTCTGGATCTCCTACTGGGAGTTCTGGTACAACACTGGAGGTCACTACTTCTTTCCTCCACAAGAATGGGGGACCAGAGAACCAGTTGGATGAAAGCAGTTCATCTATTGTTCTCCCTCTTGAAGCATTGTCTGCTGGGTTTTCATCCGTTGGGACGTACGACCATTGCCTGGGCTCAGTGCTTTGGCGTATTTTCTGGACTCTATTGGCTACAAATGTATGAAAACGGCGGACATCATTATTTATGTATCCTAAGACCACTTTAGAGTCAGTCCAGAAAAACTCATTGACATTGGTGAGGTCAAGTTCTTCTCTGAGCATATTGCTCATTCTCACTGATATCACAGCTGCCGTCAACTCTAGTCTCGGTATTGTTGTAATCTTTGCAGGAGTGACCCGGGCTTTGCCAATAAGGAAAGTACAATGAATCTCATCCTTCTCATTGATCATTCTCAGGTAAGAACATTGACCGTAACCACAGGTACTTGCATCAGAGAAATGATGTATTTCTGTTTTCACAACCTTACCGAATTTGGCAGGTACATAACATCGTGGTATGTTCACCTTTTCCAGATTGACAAAGTCGTTCTGCCACTTCTCCCACCGTGGGCTGAGCATAGGGGAAAGCGGATCATCCCAGCCTGTACCTCGACGACACATTTCTTGAAGGATCCTCTTACCATTGAGAACATATGGAGCTACAAAGCCCAAAGGATCATATATGGAAGCAACGTTTGACAGTATGCCACGACGTGTTGTAGGTTGACCTTTTAATGGGATGTGGAATTTGAAGCTATCACTCTGTATGTTCCAATGAATTCCCAAAGCTCTCTCAAGCGGCATATCATTGAAGGTAAGATCCTTTGTTTCAAAGTTTACAGCACATTCTGATGCTGGTATACTCTGCAGAACAGTGCGGTCATTTGATATGAACTTGTGAAGTCGAAGACCACCTTTTGCACACAACTCTCGTGCTTCTTTTGTCAACTGAATGGCCTTTTCTACTGTCTCTACACTTGTGACACCATCGTCAACATAAAAGTCTCTAATGATGAACTGAGCAGCTAATGAGTATGTTTCACTATACTCACTGGCTAGATATCTTAAACCATAGTTTGCGCAACCGGGCGAAGACACTGCACCGAAAAGATGCACTTTCATTCGGTAATCTTGAAGTGCTGAATTTGTGTCTCCGTTTTTCCACCATAAGAAGCGCAGGTAATTCCGATCATTTTCTTGGACATGGAACTGGTGAAACATTTTCTCGATGTCACATGTTACTGCTACAGGATGCCTTCTGAACCTTACAAGGACACCTGTGAGATTGTTTATCATATCTGGTCCTGGTAACAAATGTTCATTGAGACTTGTACCTTTAAATTTCGCTGAGCAGTCAAAGACGACCCGTAGCTTGTCTGGCTTCTTTGGATGGTAGATGCCATGGTGTGGTATGTACCACCTTTCACCATCAGTCCCATCATCACTCACCATTTCTACATCGCCTCTCTCAATGAGGTCCTTCATGTAAGTAATGTAGTCTGTCTTGTATTTCTCATTTCTACAGAACTTCTTGTTCAAATGATTGAGTCTGACTTTAGCAAGCTCTCTGTTGTCAGGTAAGTATGGCCGTAGTTTGAATGGAAGTGGCATTTCATAATGTCCTTGAGCATTTTTCTTTATGCCTTCTTTGAGTTTGTCTAAGAACATGATATCATCTTGAGAGATTGTCTTGTCCTCTGCAGTGACATCCTTAAAGTCTGACTCAAGCATACGGATAGCATCCACTGGTGTCAAAGCTGGCATCTCCTTTGTGGTCATTCTGTGACAAAGACTGACAGCTGTTTTTTTCGTTGATGCCTGTTGTGGAGCAGCCCACAATGCTCCATCCCAAGTCTGTCAGAACAGCATAAGGTTCATCATCTTTACCAAGTATTACTTGTCTGGGAGCTAGCACTCTGGGACAGTTGTAGCCGATCAGTAAACCTACTTCACAGCTGAGAAGTGGTGGCATATCGTCTGTGATTACCTTTAGATGACTCCAGCTCTTTGCTGTATCCTGCGTTGGTATGTGATCACGATTGAAAGGAATACACTCCTTTGTGTATACTGGAGGAAGACTGATATGTACTGAGGAATTGTATGCTCTCACACGAAGATCAGATACTCTTTTGCTATCAATGATCATATTATCTCCCATCATGGTAGTAAGTTTGAGTTTTACTGGGTGAGTATCTACTTGCAGTACATTACTCATTTCTTCATCAATGAACGTTGTGTCACTCTGGGTGTCTAACAAAGCATAGACCAGCTGTTCCTTGGACGGATTCTTAACAGACGACACCCATACAGGTACAATCATAGATGTAATGACTGAATGACCTTCACTTGTGATATTGAGTGACATGGCGTCAGTAGTCTCATGTGCATGTTCATTGCTTAACATTGGTTGCTTTCTGTTTCCGTTATACTCATAGTTGTAATCATGAAGACACGTGGGATGTCGTAATTTGCATACATCACATGTGTGACGACGGCGACATTCCTTTGCACAGTGACCTGGTTTAATACACCCATAACAGAGTTTGTTGTCTTTGACATAGGTTCTTCTGTCTTTAAGAGACTTCTCCATGAATTTTGGGCACTTACAAAGTTGATGATTGTCATTTTGACACAACATGCATGGCGCTTTCAATTGTCCTTTAGATGTTGTTTGTTTATCACCGTTTACACTTGTTTGAGTCTTAAAGACAATTGCCTTGTTTCTTTTCGTTTCTCTTGAGATTCTTCTATCTTGAGGTGACTCACGTGCATGAAGAGCATGTAAAGAAGTGATAGGATTACACACTATTTCTGCCTCTGTTGACATGAAATGTACAAAGTCTTGAAAGCTTGGAAATTCCTTGTCATCCATAAGAGATGTTGTGACCTGGCGATTCCATCTGGAGGCTGCCCAGTCAGGAAGTTTCTGAACCAGCTTTTGGTTCTCCTCACAGTCGTTTAATATTTCCAGGCCTTTAACATGAGGTATGGCTTGTAGGCAGGCATTTAAGAAGTCAGAAAATGCTCTCAGACCTTCTGCATCTTTGGACTGTATTTTAGGCCACTTAGACAGCTTTTCACGGAATGCTCTTTGAATGACAAAAGGCTGGCCGTATCGTTGGTTAAGCTTGTTCCAAGCATCTTTGTAAGCTTCTTCGTCATTTCGATAAAAGATGCCCTCAAGATATTTGTGTGCTGAACCACTGACATACTTTTTCAAATAATAGAGTTTATCAGCTGCTGAAATGCCCTTTCTATCTATAAGCGACATAAATGAGGCTTTCCAGTCCACAAATTGAATTGGGTCTCCACTGAACACTGTAGGCTCAGGTATGGGTAATCTGTTGATGGCTATGCTGTCCTGCACTGCTTGAGCAAGGTAAGAAACTTCTCTGAGAGTTGTTGACTGGACAACATTGTATGCCTGAGGTGCTGTAGAGGAGATTTCATTTCTCTGTCTTTCATATTCATTCTTAATTGATGGACAATTTGTCTCTTGCTTTATCTCTTCATCATATGACTTTACTCTGGCGCGAGCAACCTCTAAATCCTTTTCTACCTGGAGCCTTTCACGTTCAAATTTCTGAGTTTCTAGCTCTTTTCTGAGTTGCTCTTCTAGAGTTCTTATTTTTTCCTTTTGTTGTCTTTCCATTTGCATCATCTTGTATTCAGTCTCTTTTGCAGCCAGCTCTGCCGCAGCATCTGCTCGTTTGCTTGTTGTACAAGAAGATCCAGAATGGCTGCTGACACTCGTTTGTGAAGCACTGGAACCATATATGGAGCGAGCATAACTGTGAGCTAAAAGTCCATGCAGACGGCCCCTTTCCTGTTCTGCATCAAACTCGCCATCTACTGTTGCTAGTCTTTCAAGCACAATTTTGATGATATCGTTGGTCACGGCTTCGCATGCATCTATTTTACGTCTTAGATCAGCAGCAGGAGTGATATGTTCCCGTATCTCAATGAAGATTTTCATAATACAGTTCCTTTTATCCTCAAGAGAGTCAGCAATTTCAGCAAGCCGCTTATCGGATATGTCTGATTTTAAGTCATGTCTTGCTTTACGAGCATCTAATTTCCATTGTTCATACAATTTGGTTAATCTTTTTTCTTTCTTACAGCATTCATCTTTCTGGTAAGCAAGCATTTTCTCTGTTGGATTATGTGGCCGTACTGAACGTCGAGGGAATTCTGTACT
>CM074301.1:15710000-15752500 GCA_037194245.1 Opsariichthys bidens | reverse complement strand
AAAATAGACTGTTTTCTTTAATGTCGTTCAACTTTTTCACGTTTAATTCGATGCGTTTCTTTGTAATTATTCATGAGATTTATTTTTAAAATTGTTTAAAAGTAAATACTGCTCCACTTTTATTTATTTTTTGTCAGTGTGTGAATTTAATCCAGATTAGAGCCTAAAAACAAAAAATAGAAATAATTATTTTATTTTTAATTCACCACGTTATCTAAAAATATTTTACAATTTTTTCAAAATTTCACATGTATTTTTATTGTTATTGTTATTATTATTATTATTATTTGTGAGATTTATTTTCTAAATTGTTTAAAAGTAAATTGAATTGAATTGAAACCAGATTAGACCCTACAAATGAAAAGAACAATTATATAAGAAATTAATTATTTAATTTAATTCACTATTGCATCTAAAAATAGACATTACCGCATTATTGCGCAGTAAAAATTTTTTGTAATTTTAAAAATTTAATTTAACTTAATTGAATTGCTTTATTATTCGTGAAAATTACTTTTAAAATAGTTAATTTTTTTCAGTGTGTCTAAATACATATATATATATATATATATATATATATATATATATATACATATATATAAAATTATTATTCATTTTATGATTAATCCTGATTGGCTGCTGTAGGACGCAGAGCAACAGAGATAATGAAGCAATAAAGCTGCTGTTGTTATTTTCAATAGGCTGTAATAATCTAATCTCGACCGCTTGACCCGTCAATGATAGAACTGAAATACGTCCATATCGGTGATTAATTGTTAAGAGAGGTTGCGTGTAGGGGAGCGTGAGCACTTACCCCGTCCTTGACCCTAATCCCAAAACACACGTCGCCATGGCAACGGAGGTGAGCGTAGATGTGGACGCGTTCCCTGGAGTCGCGGCATCATATGAATGTGTCATTGAGTGCTGTTCGCATCCAATAATGTCATTTTCACCTCAGTTATGGGCTTGTTCACTTAAAAAGAAAACTTAAAATCTGAACTGTCCTGGGGAATAAACTTTTAAAGATGCCTATGCATAGATAGAAATGATAAAAGATTTTTTTTTTTTTCAAATGATGGCTTTACCTGTTTTTAGTCTTATAGAAGGCTTTTGACTCTGAAGGCTGGAGTAATGATGCTGAAAATTCAGCTTTGATCACTGGATATAAATTATATTTTACTATATATTCACATAGAAAACTGATATTTTAATTGTAAAAAATATTGAAGATTTTTACTGTATTTTTGATCAAATAAATGCAGCATATTAGAATGATTTCTGAAGGATCATGTGACTGAAGACTGGAGTAATGATGCTGAAAATTCAGCTTTGATCACTGAATATAAATTACACTTTACTATATATTCAGATATTTTAATTTGTAAAAATATTTCAGATTTTTACTGCATTTTTGATCAAATAAATGCAGCATATCAGAATGATTTCTGAAGGATCATGTGACTCTGAAGACTGGAGTAATGATGATCAATTCAGCTTTGATCACTGGATATAAATTACATTTTACTGTATATTCACTTGGAAACCAGATATTTTAATTTGTAAAAATATTTCAAATTTTTACTGCATTTTTGATCAAATAAATGCAGCCCAAAACACAAAAAAAATTTTGAACGGTACAAATAAACTTGCAACTGTACCTTTAAAATACAGTGATCTCTTCAGTTAGAAAACATCTATTAAACAGATTTCTCATTATTTGAGTTTATTTACAATGCAAAAAAGTGATTTTCCCGCACAAATATCTAAACATTCTTAAATCAAGATACATTTACTGGAGAAGCAAAATGACACGAGATATTGATTCTGGGTGTCTGAAAAATGTCTCAAAGTTAAATGAGTTTAAGCTTAAAACGATCAGCCATCATTCACAGGGAAAACAACTTTAATACATTTGGCACAGACAACAAAACTGGAGTGCTTCTCCAGTAAATGTATCTAGATTTAACAATGTTTAGATATTAATAAGGGAAAATGAGACGATTTTTTTTTTTCATAAAAACACCTGCGCGACGAGTTTCTCTGTAAGCGGCTCTCAGTGCTGAGCGGTGATGAAGTGCTTATTTCTCGTCGGTCTTTATGGCTTTATCTCTCAAGCTTTAACAGGCCCGCTGTCCTTGAACCGGGAGTCTGAGCGACGTCAGACGGACCCTCGCGCTCGACCGCGGCCCATAAGTCACGCTTGTATTGGGATGTTGACAGGATCGCGAGCCGCCACTCCTGACTTCATTAAACCCAGACGGATGACGGCCGAGCGGATAAATAACAAACGCCGGATACCTGGTTTCTATAGAAACTGAACAGCCGTGGCCGAGCGTCGTACATCAAGCGTAATCATATTTTAATGCCGCCACATGTGATGTAGTGTGTCTTGAAGACCAGCAGCTACAGTAATTTAATCAGGTTAATGATTAAGAGAGGATGAAGTTTGATATGGAAACAAATCTGCCAACGTTATACGATCCCGTCTCTCAAAATCACGGCAGCTGCTAAATCTGTGCCAACTTAAAGAGATAGTTCACCCAAAAATACAAACACTGCAGAAAGTTCAGTATTTATGTCTGGTTTTCCAGTACAAATATCGAAACATCCTTAAATCATAGTCGAGAAGCAAAATGCAGCAAGATATATTAAGTGCGTGTTTTGCTTAAAACAAGAACACGTATTTTCTGACCCCATTGGCAGACATTTGTCGTGAAAAATTCAGTAATTAAATAATACAAATTCTTTTAAAATAAAAGCAAACAAAAATACAAAAGATGAAATATATATATAAACACATTTTTATTGTAATATTTTATTCCTGAATGACATCAGAGAACTGTGAACATGCAAATAATGTGTTGAAATATGAACTTCAAAAGTCTCAGGAAGAAAATATTTTAGCTCAAAAAGTTTGGGAATCCCTGAAAGCTTCGGGTGAAGTTATGTTGCTATGTTGCTCATTTTGATTGTATAGAAAATAATTAATCTGTGAGAAATATTTTTTTTATGTTCCACAGAAGAAATAAAGCCATTTAGATTAAAAAATAAATACATAAATAAATGAACAAAATAATTAATTATTTTTATTATTATTATTATTATTAATATTAATTAATACTACAAATATTAATAATAAATACACGTATATATATATATATATATATATATATATATATGATTTCCATATTAATATTTGTATTATATATAACTTATTTATTTATTGTCAATATTTCTATTAATTAATAAAATGATTTATTTATTTATTAATAAATAAATTATATATATTAAAAAGTGTGTATGTATATATATACACACAGTTTTTAATATAATAAATATTATTATTAATAAATAATATTTTTAAGATTTTTATTAAGAATAAATAAATCTATAAAGTTTTATTATTAATTAATTACTTTATTTATTTGTTTGTTTATTAACAAGTAAATAAATGAAGTGCTGCAAGTGATTAATAAATGTATATGTTTTTATTTATTATTAATTTTTTATTATTTATTAATTAATTTGTTTATTTATTTTATATATATATATATATATATATATATATATATATATATATATATATATTTTGGGGGGGGGAGGGAGGGGTAATCTACTCCTTAAATAATTTTGGTGAACTATTTCTCCAAGATAGCAAAATGTACACCATCATATGAGGTTGTTTAGTTTCCTAATTCTTTAATTTTCTCCCTTTTTTTCTCTTTCAGTTGTTTGTCCTCTTATCCATATAACTGTAATTTGATTCTGCAGGTTTCTAACTGAATTTATAAAAGTAGGCAATCTGCAAGCCCTTCGAACGTTCAGGGTCCTCCGCGCTTTGAAAACTATTTCCGTAATTCCAGGTAAGATGTTCCCGAACCTGTGCGCCAGGGAACAGTTTACAGTGTTGCTCTATGTCCGAGTCCAATGGCAAAAAAAAAAAAAAAGCTCCGGAGTTTACCTGCATCCGGTTCTTCCCGCGTTGTGTTCTCCAGTCATCTCTTCCCCAGCTCCTGAAACTTCCCAGCATTCCTGCTTCATTCTCCGCTGTGCTGTTGTTTGCCTGTTGTTGGTGTTGTTGTCATTGTCTGTGCTCCAATTCTCGCTTATTGCAGATATGTTACTGAGTTTGTGGACCTGGGCAATGTCTCAGCGTTACGGACATTCAGGGTTCTACGAGCACTGAAAACTATCTCAGTCATCCCAGGTGAGAGGCCGACAAACGCCAAGGCCTGCAGTGCTAATGGATGACCGAAACATTTCTAAAACACTACTGGAAACATGCAGAACGTAGAAAATGAGACTTTTGAGGTGGGCGAAAGCTGAAACCGGCTTGTTTAGCCGCTTTACGTGGACAAAACCTCCCCAAAACCATCAGACCGGACCTCTGGAAACCATCGAATTGAAACATGCATTTACTTGAGAAGCAAAATGACTCAAGATATATTTAATTTTATATTATATCACATCTCACAGTGGTCCGATGGAGCGCAGCAGTCGGGAAACTTTCATTTTCTCCATAAGGAAATTGATTTTTGACTTCTAAACCTTTAAAGACGAACATCGATAAGTCAACTTAGTTTGACAGCTGGAAAAACTACATTACCCATGATGCAGTGCAGGACATTCCACCAATCAGAGAGCTGCGGTGAGCAAATTGTGGCAAACGCGCTCTTTAGCTCCGCCCACTCCGGTGATGCGAGTACTCGAGTCGGTCTTCCGATGCTGTCGAAATGTTTTTTATTTCGATTGTCATTTGCAATGATTCATGGGATTGTAGTTCTTTTCCTCCTTGAAGTGGACGAGTGTCTTGTTGGACACTTTTGCTTTAAATAAAGTGTTGTGATTCACCTCTGCTTGGTTTGGTTAAACCGGCTAACGCTTTAACCGTGCTTTTTTAAATCCCTAAACCGACGGCTCTGAAAAACGAGGACAGGCCCTGTTGCTCTCTGTCAGAGCTGTTAACGTTAGACACTTAAGCGGCTCGCGACAGGCACAACAGGTTGTAGAGTGGGTCACTCACACACAAGTGAAATTACATCGGGGCGGACGGTTCGAGTTACCGGTACCTGTCAGCGCAGGGTTCAGTTAACTCTCCCTAAAAGTCTCATTGCACCGTGGTGTTGACATGTTAAAAGCATGGGTAGATGTAGAGGAACATGACTTTGCATGCTGAGCAGACGCTTCTCATGGAATCAGATATATATATACTGTAGCTATACATGCACAACTAAAACACACACACACACACACACACACATATATATATTCTGAGATATTAAATATACCTACAGTACACACTGTAATGAATTGCTGTAAAAATTACAGCATTATTTTACAGCCGCTGGCTGTTTTTTTAATAATACAGCATATTGCTGTAAACTGCAATGCATTCTGGGGTCACGTGTTGGTTTGACTCAAATTGACAGAATGTTGCTGTAAATTGACCCTTCGTAATTTAAAAAAAAATACAGTTATTTACTGTAATCAGAGAATACAGGGAAATTCTGTAAATTAAATTACAGTAACACTGCTGTAAAATTTACAGTAACTGGCTCCCAGTATTATACTGTAAAATTTACAGTAATTTTTTAACAGTGTATATTGCACGGGTTCCGGTTCCACGGAAGCGTCTGTGGTGAACTGTCACATTTTGTGTGCTTCCCGCACCCACAAATGTTCGTGAAGACAGATCTAGATGTCGTGCGCTTGTGGTTAAATGTGGTTTGGTTGATGCGTTAATGATGAGATCCGGGGTTTGGCAACATTCAGAACTTCACGATCCGTTTGGATTCATGAGTGCTCATTTGATTTCAATTGGGAACAAAGTCAGAATAAGTCAGTAATAAATCAAATTTTAGAATTATTTATATACTATTATTGTAGGACTGTATAGTAATATTTTGAATGAATTAGATTTAGCAATTTTTTTAATTTTATATTTTTTATTTAATTTATGCTTAGTTCAGTTTTATTTTTAATTTTCGAATCTTTTAAAAGTTTAAATTAATATTTATATTTCATCTTTGAAATGTTGTGATTCACCTCGTGGCTGGTTGGTTTGGTTATATTGGTTAACCGTACTTTTTTAAATCACTATGGGACAAATGAATGGAAAGACAAAAATAATAATTTTTTTAATAATTGCATTATTTTTTAATTAAATTCTAAGAAAATTGAAATGTAACTGAATGTAAAATTAAAATGTAAAAACATATTTAATTAATGTAATATATTATAAAATATTTTATATTAATATTTAATATAGAAATTATTCATATATTATTTTCATATTTTATTCTAGAGTATTTGGCATATATATATTTTTTATTTTTTACATTTATTATTTTTTCACACTTTTAAAGCTTAATAATTAAAATGTTGGACTGAAAAAGGTAATGTAAAATATAAAAAAGAAAATTTATAGTTATTAAATTTTTTTAAAATATTATTATTTGTTATTATAAATTTTTATTTAAATTAAACATTTACCAACTCAACTTAATTTTAAAATTATCATTTAAATTAAATTAAACTAAATTAATATATATATATATATATATATATATATTTTTTTTTTCAATGTCAGTTCTAGCTTCTGTTTGCTACTTCAATTCAAGTTCAGTCTGAATTTAATAGTTATGCTCAATCAAATTCTGAATGGTATACAACCCTGATGTGATCTGAAGTAATGACAATTGCTTTGATTTTATTAGCTACCTAGAAGTACAAACATTCTCAGCTTGATTCTCACCTGCCGATCTCCTGGCGTTTGTCGCTCAGGCCTGAAGACCATCGTCGGCGCGCTGATTCAGTCGGTGAAGAAGCTGGCAGACGTCATGATTCTCACCGTCTTCTGCCTCAGCGTGTTCGCCCTCATCGGCCTGCAGCTCTTCATGGGTAACCTGCGGCAGAAATGCGTCCGCAGCACCGCACACTGTCTCAACACCACCTTACCTTCATACAACAACAGCACTTTCTTCTGCAATAACAGAACCTGGTCCTCTCTAGAGGATTTTGTCACTAATGAAGGTCAGTGAAGCTCAAAACCAAAATATGCCATTGACTTCTTCAAGTGCATCATCTTATTCCAAGTTTGAATGCTTAGCACAAACAATAGCTGCCATCTCTCACGTTAGGCAAAACTAGATAAAGAAAGTGTGGGTGGCCGTGCCGAACTCACCCCTGTGATCGTGGGTGGCATCGCCGTGCGGTTGCCAAGGTCTTCTGAGTGGGTTTTACTGGTTTTATACTGGTCCAAGTCACAGGAGTCCACCTCTGATGTTCTGGTGCCGAGATAAGATTAGACTGAGAATCCAGGAACGAGTAAAAACTGCTGTAAAGTTGATTGTGAAGCATTCAGGAGACTTTAGTAGAAGTCTCATTACTTTCTAGAAGAAACGATTGAAATAATATAGCGATTATTGGGGTTCAAGCACCTCATGGCCTACAAGCACATGCGTAAAAAGGTATATTTTAATTAGCTAACCTGTCTCGAGATGGAAAAGACTATTTACAGCCAATTTATCATTGGAAATTCATGCTTTTTAACAGTTTATGAGGTTGAGCCAAAAATCTAGGACTAGTTCGCCAAAGTTGGTTTTTGAAATAATCTCTAATATTTAACGAACGATTCGATGGACAGTGGCGGTCCTAGAGGCAAAGTTGCTCAGAATGTCATGTCATGTGGTACGAATGTCATGGACGTGTGCGAAAAACTGCTTAAGACTCAATCCTTTATGAATGTGAAAAATGTGAGTCAAAAAGGCCCAGCGATGCCAACCTCGTCTGATAGCTGCTCAAACTTCATTGGCCGATAGCGGACATGTTTTTTGAGATACGCCGACGTCCTCATGAACAATCGTGGCATCTTGGACAAAGACACTGCATGCCAATTTTCAAGTTGATTGAACTAATGGTTAAGTAGTTAAAGCAATTTTCATGTTTTTTTCGTGTTATAGCGCCACCAAGTGGCCTGTCACTGTGTCATTTTTCACGCAACCACAGAATGAGCTCTTGCATAGGTGTGCCAAATTTGGTGAAAATATCTCATTCCGTTCACGAGTTATAGCCATTTTAATAAAATTGGCTCCACCCACTTCAAAAGTTTTGGCGCCCCTTAGCGACCGTGAATCGGAATTTCAACCCTTTTTTCTTGATAATTATTGACTCCGCAGAATCTTGCCGCACTGGTTTGGTTTTCTGACCTAGGACTTCTTCATAAAAGCATGATTTTTAAAAAAAATTCAAAATACGCCAATTGAATCCACGGTTTTAGAGTTATGAGCCATTTGGCGCTTTTGACCGCTGTAGCGCCCCCGTCAGGCCGATCGGGGCGAGCCTTGGTGGAGTTGTAGACCGTGTGAGTACTACCAACCCTCAAAGTTTCAAGTCTCTACGACTTCCGGTTTGACCCGTCCGATCATTTTTAGGGAAGAATGCTGATCCTTGGAAAACGCAACAGTTACAATAGTCTTTTTAGTCTTTTCTGTGGCTAGTTTAATCTAGGGTTTTAATTACTATAATGACATTTTAGTATTATTTCTATACTATTATTTAATATTTTAAATACGCTTTTATTTTTATATATTCCGTGCTAATTTTAATCTTAGCTTACGATTTAGTCATTTTGTCAAATGCTTTTGTAAAATTTATTTTTTAATATTTTTATTATATTTTATTTAGCTTTGATTTATGTTTACTTTAGGTTTTTTTTTTTTCGAAATTCATCTTAAAATTCGAATCTTTAAAAGTTTAATTTTTTCATTTAATATTTGCTTGTATAAACTGCTTACAAGTTAGTCATCTATTTTTTATTGATTTTATTTGTTATTTTATTTATTTAAATACCCTTGACTAATTGCTGTTTGGTTTGACTAGTTAAGAGTCTTAATATAATGTCTCAGACCCCCGCTTATATAATCATACTTGTTTGCTACTTGCAATTAACTTTGATTGAATAAATACTGTAATAAAATACTCCAAACACAGTTATGCTAAACTCAGCCGCCTCTGTCACACTGATCACATATTTAATATGAAGCATGTTGATCATAATTCTGCAGTTAAAGGACTATAATGTGAGAAGAGGCGACGTCTAAGATGAGATTCGGTCTTATTTTGGGTTGGTCTCATTTCATTAGAATAGCAATTAGGACAGTGCTGGCACTCGATAAGTTGACCTGCAGAATGTGGATGTAGGACACAGACAGAAATAGACAAGACGCTTTCTCCCGATGTGCTTCGTCATGGTATTCATGGTCCAAAACACTGAGAACCAAAACAATCCTCCTGAATTTAAAGCATTTCACATGTTTGAGATTCGTGCCAAAATATCAATCACAATTAAGTGAGCTGAAAACGAGACAATGTATTTGTCAATCGGGTCAATCTTAATCCACGGGGGAAAGTAGTTTGTTATTATATAGTTTATATATAGACTAGACATGGGCAGATATTTGTTATTTAATGGCTTTTCCGAGGTAAAAGTGACGTTATTGTTTACAAGACCTTTTATTGACATCTTTCCATGGATGAAACACTTGTTGAGCGATTACTTGAGATTATATTCACTTCAGTGAGTTGTACTGAATCTTTCGTTCATTCATGTTTATTTGGTGCTATATCTAGTAATAAAGAGGAAGCATTAAATAGCCTCAAAATGACTTTGTTTTACATAAAAAGTATAAAAGCACATTGTGATTATTGGATGGCAGACGCTACAAATGTTTCGTTCATTCATCAACTGAAAACAGCATTCGAATGAAAGATTCATTCTTGGGATTTAAGAATCGATATCGGTTTATAAAAATAAAAAAATCTATATTTTTTAACTAAACCCTAATCAGATCAAAAGCACCTTGTCAGCGCTAAATCACAATACATTCAGGCCGATAACCTTTCCACAAAGGACGGGCAGTTAAGGTTATGCTGAAACACAGAATGCCGACAGCTGGACGGTCAGATCGGACGCCTGCCAAACACGAGCGGCGACGTTTCCCCCTCCGGCCTCCGTCGCCAGCGGCTCTCGAGCCTGGAGTGATGGGACGGAGAGAGCGAGAGGCAGCGGGAAAATGAGAGCAGATAAAACGGAGGGCTCAGGATACCAACCTGAGGCTGCTGTACATGTAATCTCTCAGCCACTCTCTTTAGAAACAGACTCAAGTTCACTCCTCTTCTGCAACCAGCTTGTATCAAAACAATAGACGTCACAACAGTTTCTGTTGTAACCAAATGTAAAACACTTAAAACAACTCAATTTGGGTTGTGTTCAACGCAAGGGATGGGTAAATAAAGGACAGAACACCCAGCATAATGATTCATTTTTACTACAATACTGGCCTTTTTTTACTTTATACATTAATTAATGGGTCTAACAAAAACTACCCAAACACTGGGTTGTTACGCCTGACCCAGGATCTGCGTGACACAAAAACTACCCAAACACTGGGTTGTTACGTCTGACCCAGGATCTGCGTGACACAAAAACTACCCAAACACTGGGTTGTTACGTCTGACCCAGGATCTGTGTAACACAAAAACCACCCAAACACTGGGTTGTTACGTCTGACCCAGGATCTGTGTGACACAAAAACTACCCAAACGCTGGGTTGTTACGCCTGACCCAGGATCTGCGTGACACAAAAACTACCCAAACACTGGGTTGTTACGCCTGACCCAGGATCTGCGTGACACAAAAACTACCCAAACGCTGGGTTGTTACGTCTGACCCAGGATCTGCATAACACAAAAACTACCCAAACACTGGGTTGTTACGTCTGACCCAGGATCTGCGTGACACAAAAACTACCCAAACGCTGGGTTGTTACGTCTGACCCAGGATCTGCATAACACAAAAACTACCCAAACACTGGGTTGTTACGTCTGACCCAGGATCTGCGTGACACAAAAACTACCCAAACACTGGGTTGTTACGTCTGACCCAGGATCTGCATAACACAAAAACTACCCAAACACTGGGTTGTTACGTCTGACCCAGGATCTGCGTGACACAAAAACTACCCAAACACTGGGTTGTTACGCCTGACCCAGGATCTGCGTGACACAAAAACTACCCAAACACTGGGTTGTTACGTCTGACCCAGGATCTGTGTAACACAAAAACTACCCAAACACTGGGTTGTTACGTCTGACCCAGGATCTGTGTAACACAAAAACTACCCAAACACTGGGTTGTTACGTCTGACCCAGGATCTGCGTGACACAAAAACTACCCAAACACTGGGTTGTTACGTCTGACCCAGGATCTGTGTAACACAAAAACCACCCAAACACTGGGTTGTTACGTCTGACCCAGGATCTGTGTGACACAAAAACTACCCAAACACTGGGTTGTTACGTCTGACCCAGGATCTGTGTAACACAAAAACCACCCAAACACTGGGTTGTTACGTCTGACCCAGGATCTGTGTGACACAAAAACTACCCAAACGCTGGGTTGTTTCGTCTGACCCAGGATCTGTGTAACACAAAAACTACCCAAACACTGGGTTGTTACATCTGACCCAGGATCTGCGTAACACAAAAACTACCCAAACACTGGGTTGTTACGTCTGACCCAGGATCTGCGTGACACAAAAACTACCCAAACACTGGGTTGTTACGTCTGACCCAGGATCTGTGTGACACAAAAACTACCCAAACGCTGGGTTGTTTTGTCTGACCCAGGATCTGTGTAACACAAAAACTACCCAAACACTGGGTTGTTACGTCTGACCCAGGATCTGAGTAACACAAAAACTACCCAAACACTGGGTTGTTACATCTGACCCAGGATCTGCGTGACACAAAAACTACCCAAACACTGGGTTGTTACGTCTGACCCAGGATCTGTGTAACACAAAAACTACCCAAACGCTGGGTTGTTACGTCTGACCCAGGATCTGTGTAACACAAAAACTACCCAAACACTGGGTTGTTACGTCTGACCCAGGATCAGAGTAACACAAAAACTACCCAAACACTGGGTTGTTACGTCCGACCCAGGATCTGTGTGACACAAAAACTACCCAAACACTGGGTTGTTACGTCTGACCCAGGATCTGTGTGACACAAAAACTACCCAAACGCTGGGTTCTTTTCGTCTGACCCAGGATCTGTGTAACACAAAACTACCCAAACACTGGGTTGTTACGTCTGACCCAGGATCTGAGTAACACAAAAAACTACCCAAACACTGGGTTGTTACATCTGACCCAGGATCTGCGTAACACAAAAACTAACCAAACACTGGGTTGTTACGTCTGACCCAGGATCAGAGTAACACAAAAACTACCCAAACACTGGGTTGTTACGTCTGACCCAGGATCTGTGTGACACAAAATCTACCCAAACACTGGGTTGTTACGACTGACCCAGGATCTGAGTAACACAAAAACTACCCAAACACTGGGTTGTTACGTCTGACCCAGGATCTGTGTAACAAAAACTACCCAAACACTGGGTTGTTACGTCTGACCCAGGATCTGTGTAACAAAAACTACCCAAACACTGGGTTGTTACGTCTGACCCAGGATCTGTGTAACACAAAAAACTACCCAAACACTGGGTTGTTACGTCTGACCCAGGATCAGAGTAACACAAAAACTACCCAAACACTGGGTTGTTACGTCTGACCCAGGATCTGCGTAACACAAAAACTACCCAAACACTGGGTTGTTACGTCTGACCCAGGATCTGTGTAACACAAAAACTACCCAAACACTGGGTTGTTACGTCTGACCCAGGATCTGTGTAACACAAAAACTACCCAAACACTGGGTTGTAACGTCTGACCCAGGATCTGTGTAACACAAAAACTACCCAAACACTGGGTTGTTACGTCTGACCCAGGATCTGTGTAACAAAAACTACCCAAACACTGGGTTGTTACGTCTGACCCAGGATCTGAGTAACACAAAAACTACCCAAACACTGGGTTGTTACGTCTGACCCAGGATCTGTGTAACAAAAACTACCCAAACGCTGGGTTGTTACGTCTGACCCAGGATCTGAGTAACACAAAAAACTACCCAAACACTGGGTTGTTACGTCTGACCCAGGATCTGTGTAACAAAAACTACCCAAACGCTGGGTTGTTACGTCTGACCCAGGATCTGCATAACACAAAAACTACCCAAACACTGGGTTGTTACGTCTGACCCAGGATCTGAGTAACACAAAAACTACCCAAACACTGGGTTGTTACGTCTGACCCAGGATCTGCGTGACACAAAAACTACCCAAACACTGGGTTGTTACGCCTGACCCAGGATCTGCGTGACACAAAAACTACCCAAACACTGGGTTGTTACGCCTGACCCAGGATCTGCGTGACACAAAAACTACCCAAACACTGGGTTGTTACGCCTGACCCAGGATCTGCGTGACACAAAAAACTACCCAAACACTGGGTTGTTACGCCTGACCCAGGATCTGCGTGACACAAAAACTACCCAAACGATGGGTTGTTACGTCTGACCCAGGATCAGAGTAACACAAAAACTACCCAAACACTGGGTTGTTACGTCTGACCCAGGATCTGTGTGACACAAAAACTACCCAAACGCTGGGTTGTTACGTCTGACCCAGGATCTGAGTAACACAAAAACTACCCAAACGCTGGGTTGTTACGTCTGACCCAGGATCTGCGTGACACAAAAACTACCCAAACGCTGGTTTGTTACGTCTGACCCAGGATCTGCGTGACACAAAAACTACCCAAACGCTGGGTTGTTACGTCTGACCCAGGATCTGCGTGACACAAAAACTACCCAAACGCTGGGTTGTTACGTCTGACCCAGGATCTGTGTAACACAAAAACTACCCAAACACTGGGTTGTTACGTCTGACCCAGGATCTGCGTGACACAAAAACTACCCAAACACTGGGTTGTTACGTCTGACCCAGGATCTGTGTAACACAAAAACCACCCAAACACTGGGTTGTTACGTCTGACCCAGGATCTGTGTGACACAAAAACTACCCAAACACTGGGTTGTTACGTCTGACCCAGGATCTGTGTAACACAAAAACCACCCAAACACTGGGTTGTTACGTCTGACTCAGGATCTGTGTGACACAAAAACTACCCAAACGCTGGGTTATTTCGTCTGACCCAGGATCTGTGTAACACAAAAACTACCCAAACACTGGGTTGTTACGTCTGACCCAGGATCTGAGTAACACAAAAACTACCCAAACACTGGGTTGTTACATCTGACCCAGGATCTGCGTAACACAAAAACTACCCAAACACTGGGTTGTTACGTCTGACCCAGGATCTGTGTGACACAAAAACTACCCAAACGCTGGGTTGTTTCGTCTGACCCAGGATCTGTGTAACACAAAAACTACCCAAACACTGGGTTGTTACGTCTGACCCAGGATCTGAGTAACACAAAAACTACCCAAACACTGGGTTGTTACATCTGACCCAGGATCTGCGTGACACAAAAACTACCCAAACACTGGGTTGTTACGTCTGACCCAGGATCTGTGTAACACAAAAACTACCCAAACGCTGGGTTGTTACGTCTGACCCAGGATCTGTGTAACACAAAAACTACCCAAACACTGGGTTGTTACGTCTGACCCAGGATCAGAGTAACACAAAAACTACCCAAACACTGGGTTGTTACGTCTGACCCAGGATCTGTGTGACACAAAAACTACCCAAACACTGGGTTGTTACGTCTGACCCAGGATCTGTGTGACACAAAAACTACCCAAACGCTGGGTTCTTTCGTCTGACCCAGGATCTGTGTAACACAAAACTACCCAAACACTGGGTTGTTACGTCTGACCCAGGATCTGTGTGACACAAAAACTACCCAAACGCTGGGTTCTTTCGTCTGACCCAGGATCTGCGTAACACAAAAACTAACCAAACACTGGGTTGTTACGTCTGACCCTGGATCAGAGTAACACAAAAACTACCCAAACACTGGGTTGTTACGTCTGACCCAGGATCTGTGTGACACAAAATCTACCCAAACACTGGGTTGTTACGACTGACCCAGGATCTGAGTAACACAAAAACTACCCAAACACTGGGTTGTTACGTCTGACCCAGGATCTGTGTAACAAAAACTACCCAAACACTGGGTTGTTACGTCTGACCCAGGATCTGTGTAACAAAAACTACCCAAACACTGGGTTGTTACGTCTGACCCAGGATCTGTGTAACACAAAAACTACCCAAACACTGGGTTGTTACGTCTGACCCAGGATCAGAGTAACACAAAAACTACCCAAACACTGGGTTGTTACGTCTGACCCAGGATCTGTGTAACACAAAAACTACCTAAACACTGGGTTGTTACGTCTGACCCAGGATCTGTGTAACACAAAAACTACCCAAACACTGGGTTGTTACGTCTGACCCAGGATCTGTGTAACACAAAAACTACCCAAACACTGGGTTGTTACGTCTGACCCAGGATCTGTGTAACACAAAAACTACCCAAACACTGGGTTGTTACGTCTGACCCAGGATCTGTGTAACAAAAACTACCCAAACACTGGGTTGTTACGTCTGACCCAGGATCTGAGTAACACAAAAACTACCCAAACACTGGGTTGTTACGTCTGACCCAGGATCTGTGTAACAAAAACTACCCAAACGCTGGGTTGTTACGCCTGACCCAGGATCTGAGTGACACAAAAAACTACCCAAACACTGGGTTGTTACGCCTGACCCAGGATCTGCGTGACACAAAAACTACCCAAACGATGGGTTGTTACGTCTGACCCAGGATCAGAGTAACACAAAAACTACCCAAACACTGGGTTGTTACGTCTGACCCAGGATCTGAGTAACACAAAAACTACCCAAACACTGGGTTGTTACGTCTGACCCAGGATCTGAGTAACACAAAATCTGACCCAGGATCTGAGTAACACAAAATCTGACCCAGGATCCGAGTAACACAAAATCTGACCCAGGATCAGAGTAACACAAAATCTGACCCAGGATCTGTGTAACACAAAATCTGACCCAGGATCAGAGTAACACAAAATCTGACCCAGGATCAGAGTAACACAAAATCTGACCCAGGATCTGAGTAACACAAAATCTGACCCAGGATCTGTGTAACACAAAATCTGACCCAGGATCAGAGTAACACAAAATCTGACCCAGGATCAGAGTAACACAAAATCTGACCCAGGATCAGAGTAACACAAAATCTGACCCAGGATCAGAGTAACACACAAAAACTGACCCAGGATCTGAGTAACACAAAATCTGACCCAGGATCTGAGTAACACAAAATCTGACCCAGGATCTGTGTAACACAAAAACTGACCCAGGATCTGTGTAACACAAAAACTGACCCAGGATCTGAGTAACACAAAAACTGACCCAGGATCTGAGTAACACAAAATCTGACCCAGGATCAGAGTAACACAAAATCTGACCCAGGATCAGAGTAACACAAAATCTGACCCAGGATCAGAGTAACACAAAATCTGACCCAGGATCAGAGTAACACAAAAACTGACCCAGGATTTGAGTAACACAAAATCTGACCCAGGATCAGAGTAACACAAAATCTGACCCAGGATCAGAGTAACACAAAATCTGACCCAGGATCAGAGTAACACAAAAACTGACCCAGGATCTGAGTAACACAAAATCTGACCCAGGATCTGAGTAACACAAAATCTGACCCAGGATCTGTGTAACACAAAAACTGACCCAGGATCTGTGTAACACAAAAACTGACCCAGGATCTGAGTAACACAAAAACTGACCCAGGATCTGAGTAACACAAAATCTGACCCAGGATCAGAGTAACACAAAATCTGACCCAGGATCAGAGTAACACAAAAACTGACCCAAACACTTGGACTTGGATTTTTTAGAGTGTTGCAGTGCTGAGAAGCTACTTTCAAACCCAAGATACTCAATCTGAAGTAGTTCAGCTAAAGTCAATTGGAAGCTTTTAAGGGTCTGGCATGTTTTTAAATACGCAATTATCCAATTATGTAATTTAAATTTGGCAGGTTTTGCATTAAACTTTCCGTTACGTTTGAATAGTAATTGTCACTTTAATTGAGATTCTATTTAAATACACCCAAATAATCACCCTGATTTATCTGAGAAGAATCGGCTTTACACCGGGTTTTTGAGAGATGCAGTTAGTTAGAAATCATTTTGCTGCATTTGCCTTTTTTGAAATTCGGATTCTATTTTTTCATTCTTCCAGATAATTACTTCAAAGTGGAAGGAGCCAAGGACGCCTTAATATGTGGGAATGCAAGTGATGCTGGGTAAGTTTAATGTGCTTTAATGCGTTTTCATTGAATCGCAAAAGACAACCAAGGTTGTGGTACATTTGTTTTAATGTGTATTTTACTTAAATAATGTTGGTTTCATACATATAATGCATTAGAAGTAAACTGTTTACGATTTCTAAGCAATATTCTGTATCCAACACACTCTCATGGCAAACAATTTCCACATATTTCACCATAAAAGCTTTAGTTGCTACCTTAAATTTTTAAGTATAATCAAATTAGCTGTAGGCCAATAGGTGATTTTAAATTAAATTATACTAAACTGACGTGGTTTGAAACAAATGGAAGATTGCGAGTGGTCATTATTTTATTACAAACATGGCTCAGCCAATCAGAATCTAGGGGCGGAACTATCCATGTTCTAAAAGTGAAATAGACGCTTTTGAATGTCCAAATTGCTTTCGGAAAGGCAACTAATGTGTAACAGTTGCTATAAAAGGCCATAATGGTTCTAAGAGGCTGTCAGTGTTGAGTCTGACTAAAGTAAATATAGTTGTGTGTCTCTCTGAAGCGTCTGACTCAGCAGAACTACATGTACTGAATGAGTCAGTGGCCTTGATTAACACTCAGCCACATTCAGACGACAATGGGGCCCAAATTTCTGACAGTTTTGATGCTCGCAGGTCAATTTGACCCCAAATTTCATGGTTAACCGCAGCTGCACAGACCCACAATATATGTTAAAAAATTGATGTATTTTTTATGTCACTTTATCAACTACCCTCTGAGGGTATTTGAATTCACATGTGTTGTATTAAGCAGAGGCTTTTATTAAAAAATGTACAATGCGTTGAAGGTGTATATTTTTATCAGTTCATTTCACTAAGAATTGAACGCATGAGTTATAAAGTCAGAATTGTGAGATATAAAGTCAGAATTAAGTGATATAAAGTCAGAATTGTGCGATATAAAGTCAGAATTGCGAGATATAAAGTCAGAATTACGAGATATAAAGTCAGAATTGTGAGATATAAAGTCAGAATTGTGAGATATAAAGTCAGAATTGTGAGATATAAAGTCAGAATTGAGATATAAAGTCAGAATTGTGAGATATAAAGTCAGAATTGTGAGATATAAGGTCAGAATTGTGAGATATAAAGTCAGAATTGAGATATAAAGTCAGAATTGTGAGATATAAAGTCAGAATTGTGAGATATAAAGTCAGAATTGTGAGATATTAAGTCAGAATTGAGAGATATAAAGTCAGAATTGATATATAAAGTCAGAATTGCGAGATATAAAGTCAGAATTGTGAGATATAAAGTCAGAATTGCGAGATATAAAGTCAGAATTGAGATATAAAGTCAGATTTGCGAGATATAAAGTCAGAATTGTGAGATATAAAGTCAGAATTGAGATATAAAGTCAGAATTGTGAGATATAAAGTCAGAATTGTGAGATATAAAGTCAGAATTGAGAGATATAAAGTCAGAATTGAGAGATATAAAGTCTGAATTGTGAGATATAAAGTCAGAATTGAGAGATATAAAGTCAGAATTGTGAGATATAAAGTCAGAATTGCGAGATATAAAGTCAGATTTGCGAGATATAAAGTCAGAATTGTGAGATATAAAGTCAGAATTGTGAGTTATAAAGTCAGAATTGTGAGATATAAAGTCAGAATTGTGAGATATAAAGTCAGAATTGTGAGATATAAAGTCAGAATTGAGATATAAAGTCAGAATTGTGAGATATAAAGTCAGAATTGAGATATAAAGTCAGAATTGTGAGATATAAAGTCAGAATTGAGATATAAAGTCAGAATTGTGAGATATAAAGTCAGAATTGAGATATAAAGTCAGAATTGTGAGATATAAAGTCAGAATTGTGAGATATAAAGTCAGAATTGTGAGATATAAAGTCAGAATTGTGAGATATAAAGTCAGAATTGCGAGATATAAAGTCAGAATTGTGAGATATAAAGTCAGAATTGTGAGATATAAAGTCAGAATTGAGATATAAAGTCAGATTTGCGAGATATAAAGTCAGAATTGTGAGATATAAAGTCAGAATTGTGAGATATAAAGTCAGAATTGTGAGATATAAAGTCAGAATTGAGATATAAAGTCAGAATTGTGAGATATAAAGTCAGAATTGCGAGATATAAAGTCAGAATTGCGAGATATAAAGTCAGAATTGCGAGATATAAAGTCAGATTTGCGAGATATAAAGTCAGAATTGTGAGATATAAAGTCAGAATTGTGAGTTATAAAGTCAGAATTGTGAGATATAAAGTCAGAATTGAGATATAAAGTCAGAATTGTGAGATATAAAGTCAGAATTGAGATATAAAGTCAGATTTGCGAGATATAAAGTCAGAATTGAGAGATATAAAGTCAGAATTGTGAGATATAAAGTCAGAATTGTGAGATATAAAGTCAGAATTGTGAGATATAAAGTCAGAATTGAGATATAAAGTCAGAATTGTGAGATATAAAGTCAGAATTGCGAGATATAAAGTCAGAATTGCGAGATATAAAGTCAGAATTGTGACATATAAAGTCAGAATTGCGAGATATAAAGTCAGAATTGCGAGATATAAAGTCAGATTTGCGAGATATAAAGTCAGAATTGTGAGATATAAAGTCAGAATTGTGAGTTATAAAGTCAGAATTGTGAGATATAAAGTCAGAATTGAGATATAAAGTCAGAATTGTGAGATATAAAGTCAGAATTGAGATATAAAGTCAGATTTGCGAGATATAAAGTCAGAATTGAGAGATATAAAGTCAGAATTGTGAGATATAAAGTCAGAATTGTGAGTTATAAAGTCAGAATTGTGAGATATAAAGTCAGAATTGAGATATAAAGTCAGATTTGCGAGATATAAAGTCAGAATTGAGATATAAAGTCAGAATTGTGAGATATAAAGTCAGAATTGTGAGATATAAAGTCAGAATTGAGATATAAAGTCAGAATTGTGAGATATAAAGTCAGAATTGCGAGATATAAAGTCAGAATTGCGAGATATAAAGTCAGAATTGTGAGATATAAAGTCAGAATTGTGAGATATAAAGTCAGAATTGCGAGATATAAAGTCAGAATTGCGAGATATAAAGTCAGAATTGCGAGATATAAAGTCAGAATTGTGAGATATAAAGTCAGAATTGCGAGATATAAAGTCAGATTTGCGAGATATAAAGTCAGAATTGTGAGTTATAAAGTCAGAATTGTGAGATATAAAGTCAGAATTGTGAGATATAAAGTCAGAATTGTGAGATATAAAGTCAGAATTGAGATATAAAGTCAGAATTGAGATATAAAGTCAGAATTGTGAGATATAAAGTCAGAATTGAGATATAAAGTCAGAATTGTGAGATATAAAGTCAGAATTGTGAGATATAAAGTCAGAATTGTGAGATATAAAGTCAGAATTGAGATATAAAGTCAGAATTGAGATATAAAGTCAGAATTGTGAGATATAAAGTCAGAATTGAGATATAAAGTCAGAATTGTGAGATATAAAGTCAGAATTGAGATGTAAAGTCAGATTTGCAAGATATAAAGTCAGAATTGAGAGATATAAAGTCAGAATTGTGAGATATAAAGTCAGAATTGTGAGTTATAAAGTCAGAATTGTGAGATATAAAGTCAGAATTGAGATATAAAGTCAGAATTGTGAGATATAAAGTCAGAATTGTGAGATATAAAGTCAGAATTGAGATATAAAGTCAGAATTGTGAGATATAAAGTCAGAATTGCGAGATATAAAGTCAGAATTGCGAGATATAAAGTCAGAATTGTGAGATATAAAGTCAGAATTGTGAGATATAAAGTCAGAATTGCGAGATATAAAGTCAGAATTGCGAGATATAAAGTCAGAATTGCGAGATATAAAGTCAGAATTGCGAGATATAAAGTCAGATTTGCGAGATATAAAGTCAGAATTGTGAGTTATAAAGTCAGAATTGTGAGATATAAAGTCAGAATTGTGAGATATAAAGTCAGAATTGTGAGATATAAAGTCAGAATTGAGATATAAAGTCAGAATTGAGATATAAAGTCAGAATTGTGAGATATAAAGTCAGAATTGAGATATAAAGTCAGAATTGTGAGATATAAAGTCAGAATTGTGAGATATAAAGTCAGAATTGTGAGATATAAAGTCAGAATTGAGATATAAAGTCAGAATTGAGATATAAAGTCAGAATTGTGAGATATAAAGTCAGAATTGAGATATAAAGTCAGAATTGTGAGATATAAAGTCAGAATTGCGAGATATAAAGTCAGAATTGCGAGATATAAAGTCAGAATTGTGACATATAAAGTCAGAATTGCGAGATATAAAGTCAGAATTGCGAGATATAAAGTCAGATTTGCGAGATATAAAGTCAGAATTGTGAGATATAAAGTCAGAATTGTGAGTTATAAAGTCAGAATTGTGAGATATAAAGTCAGAATTGAGATATAAAGTCAGAATTGTGAGATATAAAGTCAGAATTGAGATATAAAGTCAGATTTGCGAGATATAAAGTCAGAATTGAGAGATATAAAGTCAGAATTGTGAGATATAAAGTCAGAATTGTGAGTTATAAAGTCAGAATTGTGAGATATAAAGTCAGAATTGAGATATAAAGTCAGAATTGTGAGATATAAAGTCAGAATTGTGAGATATAAAGTCAGAATTGAGATATAAAGTCAGAATTGTGAGATATAAAGTCAGAATTGCGAGATATAAAGTCAGAATTGCGAGATATAAAGTCAGAATTGCGAGATATAAAGTCAGAATTGTGAGATATAAAGTCAGAATTGTGAGATATAAAGTCAGAATTGCGAGATATAAAGTCAGAATTGCGAGATATAAAGTCAGAATTGTGAGATATAAAGTCAGAATTGCGAGATATAAAGTCAGATTTGCGAGATATAAAGTCAGAATTGTGAGTTATAAAGTCAGAATTGTGAGATATAAAGTCAGAATTGTGAGATATAAAGTCAGAATTGTGAGATATAAAGTCAGAATTGAGATATAAAGTCAGAATTGAGATATAAAGTCAGAATTGTGAGATATAAAGTCAGAATTGAGATATAAAGTCAGAATTGTGAGATATAAAGTCAGAATTGTGAGATATAAAGTCAGAATTGTGAGATATAAAGTCAGAATTGAGATATAAAGTCAGAATTGAGATATAAAGTCAGAATTGTGAGATATAAAGTCAGAATTGAGATATAAAGTCAGAATTGTGAGATATAAAGTCAGAATTGAGATGTAAAGTCAGATTTGCAAGATATAAAGTCAGAATTGAGAGATATAAAGTCAGAATTGTGAGATATAAAGTCAGAATTGTGAGTTATAAAGTCAGAATTGTGAGATATAAAGTCAGAATTGAGATATAAAGTCAGAATTGTGAGATATAAAGTCAGAATTGTGAGATATAAAGTCAGAATTGAGATATAAAGTCAGAATTGTGAGATATAAAGTCAGAATTGCGAGATATAAAGTCAGAATTGCGAGATATAAAGTCAGAATTGTGAGATATAAAGTCAGAATTGAAAGATATAAAGTCAGAATTGTGAGATATAAAGTCAGAATTGTGAGATATAAAGTCAGATTTGCGAGATATAAAGTCAGAATTGTGAGTTATAAAGTCAGAATTGTGAGATATAAAGTCAGAATTGAGATATAAAGTCAGAATTGAGTTATAAAGTCAGAATTGTGAGATATAAAGTCAGAATTGCGAGATATAAAGTCAGAATTGTTAGATATAAAGTCAGAATTGTGAGATATAAAGTCAGAATTGAGATATAAAGTCAGAATTGTGAGATATAAAGTCAGAATTGAGATATAAAGTCAGAATTGTGAGATATAAAGTCAGAATTGTGAGATATAAAGTCAGAATTGAGATATAAAGTCAGAATTGAGATATAAAGTCAGAATTGTGAGATATAAAGTCAGAATTGAGATATAAAGTCAGAATTGTGAGATATAAAGTCAGAATTGAGATATAAAGTCAGAATTGTGAGATATAAAGTCAGAATTGAGATATAAAGTCAGAATTGTGAGATATAAAGTCAGAATTGTGAGATATAAAGTCAGAATTGAGATATAAAGTCAGAATTGAGATATAAAGTCAGAATTGTGAGATATAAAGTCAGAATTGTGAGATATAAAGTCAGAATTGAGATATAAAGTCAGAATTGTGAGATATAAAGTCAGAATTGAGATATAAAGTCAGAATTGTGAGATATAAAGTCAGAATTGAGATATAAAGTCAGAATTGTGAGATATAAAGTCAGAATTGAGATATAAAGTCAGAATTGTGAGATATAAAGTCAGAATTGTGAGATATAAAGTCAGAATTGTGAGATATAAAGTCAGAATTGTGAGATATAAAGTCAGAATTGAGATATAAAGTCAGAATTGTGAGATATAAAGTCAGAATTGAGATATAAAGTCAGAATTGTGAGATATAAAGTCAGAATTGTGAGATATAAAGTCAGAATTCCAGGCACTCCAATAATCTTTGTTTTATTTACAATTTTTACTGTACAGTTGAAATGAAATGCATAAAGCTAGGATCCGTATTCCTTCTACAGTGCTGAATAAATATAATAATCCCAGTAAGATGGACACCTTGCTGGTTGTTACGGAAACAGCTCCGAGGAATGTCAGCGCATATGTTTGCTGATCGTATGTGAGTGTGTGCGAGCGAACGGCAGCTGGCTTTACATTACCGCATTAAAGCGTCTGCTCTTGAGGGATTTGTACAGTATGTGCTCATGGTCATATCTCGACTTACATAAACTCTCCCCGTGGGAACCTCGAGAACTTGCTGATAAACATGTGGTTCAAAAGAACCGACTTACATGAGTCATGCCATCTCCGGTCTCTTACACTCCAGGCCTGTTTTTGAAGAAAATCAAAACTCACCAAACAGTGTATTGTGGGTTATGTGGTCGACTCCAGACTCTTTTTGCTGTGAAATTAGATTTTTATCAAGTAAACATAAGAATAAGTTTGATATTGTTCAACTGGAGCTTTTGGAGGTTTACTTGATTATCCGTACGTCATATTTTTAGAAAAATCAAATATGATGCTCAGGCTTTTGAGGGAGGTTTATTTGTTCATCTCTCAATCTTCATTGGGTTGCATTATATGTTTCAAAGCTGCAGAGGTTTGATCATTAAATCAAAAAATATCAGGAAAATATTGATATTTATATGCATGTTGTAAAGATCTCATTGCTTTGCAGAATTTCATCTTAATTTTTGTTCGTAAACATCAACATTTTTGCAACATTTTGAGTAAAAAATTGAGCTGTTCTCCCCTCAAAATTCTCACTATATTAGCGATAAATGCGTGATGAAAAATAATACAAAATGCATATGCAATTTTTAAAAAAAAAAGTAATATTTTTCTCTTTAAACGTCACACTCAAATAAATAAATTAATTAAAATTAAATAAAAAAATAAATAAAGTAAATTAAATAAAAATCAAACAAATCCTATTGTTTAACTTTGACCTAAAGTTGTCAGCAAGAAAAAAAAAAAAAAATAAATAAAAAAATAGCCAGACTTTAATGGACTTGGAGAAATCATTATCCCTCTAGGATTTCACTCCTCGATTGCCGTTCTGTGGGATTCGATGTTTCGAGACTGTATTCTAAGCGTCGGTCGCCGGCAGCTGCACTCGTCCTATAATGGAATGGAATATATAGGAATATAATGGAATATATTGAACATGAAATGGAAAGTGCGAGACGTTCTCTTTGAGTTATCGGGCCGCGGATGTGAAGGTCTCGCCGCCTAATGGGCCGTTGGTGTGAATTACGACGTGGCCCATAGATGTTGATTGTAACATCTGGCCGAAGCCAGAAAGAGACAAAGGACAAATCCGTCTGTCTTCCGGCGCGATAACAGGCCTCAAACAGACAGACGCGTGTCCACCTCTGATAAAACCGAGACGAGCGTTTGTGATACATGCCCGTTAAACGGATTGCGGTTCATTCGGCGCTTTACGAGGGTCAACCGGCTCCCCGAAAAGGATTCATGAGAAGATTCACGGAAGATGCTTTGAAACGGTCAAGCGACTTATAATGAGTTCAACTCATCGTTTCCGAGTAGCAAAAAAGAGCACCTATGAATTTACACTAAACAATAAATCACTGTAAAACATCTTTTTACTCACTATTTTTTTATCCAGTACAAATATATAAACATTCTTAAATCAAGATACACTCACTGGCTTGAAATGTTTCAAAATTAAGCTTAAAACAATAACAAATATCTGCCGATGGGGTCAGAAAAATGAAGATTTTTCACTGCCTTTTTGCTGTAGAAAAATGAAGATTTTTCTGACCAAATATTTGTTATTGTTTAAAGGATAAAGATCTATTTTTTTCCCCTCAGAAAACTTAATATACTTAATTAAGTACTTTTGCTTCACTTGACCAAAAAATAATAAGATGTTTGTACAGGAAAACAAGCCGAAAACGGCTGTTAAAGGTGCAGTAAGTGATTTCTGAGACACGCCCCCTACCCTCAAAAGACCACACCCCTTTCTTGAAAACTCCGCCCCCCAAATTCACGAAGGTTTCGAATATCTGTAAATCTGTGACTTACAGACAGTATTTGTGACACTAAATCGGTTAAAGTGACACATGTAATGATAAATAGCATTCATTTCTACTGTCAGAGACACAAAACGAACGTAAACGCTCTCAGTCAGTGTTATATAATGTCTGCTAATGGTGGTATATAAATATTTTGGGAGAGGGCGTCAACACGTAATCATTGACCTTCATCTGAGCTCAAACAGTGGCCACTCATGCTCAATTTTATCGCTCGGTGATTTTCTTGGAACGCCAAACATCTCGATTAAAATGTCGTCTGGTGTGTCGTAGTAATTATAGAGTGTTGGTGGACATTCATTAAAACAAGAGTCTATTAATAAACTGGGATTAGGCTGTATTTTGAAAGCACTATATTTGACCTTAATGATGCTCACTCACATGGAACTAAAGGTTCACTCAAAATAGCTCCGTAATATGCGACCAAATCTAACAGACTAACAGCTTAATGCGTTTTTAATGGTCAGATTTCTTAGTCGTCAAAAAAGTTAATGTACAGTATCATCTGCACCTCATTTTGCTTTCATAATCTGAGACACACACTTATGTGTGTGTATATATATATATACACATATACACACACACATATATGTATTTATGTATATATGCGTGTGTGTGTGTGTGTGTTTTAGTATGTATATATACATTTATATAATAGTTTAGTATATATATTTACATGTGTATGTGTACATATATAGTCTATTGCAGTATGTATATATATATATATATGTGTGTGTGTAAATATATCTGTGGTCTTCTATATGTATACTATACATATATGGTAGTGTGATATACTGCAATAGACAATAATCTATATATACATATATATACACACATATACACGCACACATATGTATTTATGTATATATGCGTGTGTGTGTGTGTGTGTGTTTTAGTATGTATATATACATTTATATAATAGTTTAGTATATATATTTACATGTGTATGTGTACATATATAGTCTATTGCAGTATGTATATATATATATATGTGTGTGTGTAAATATATCTGTGGTCTTCTATATGTATACTATACATTTATGGTAGTGTGATATACTGCAATAGACAATAATCTATATATACATATATATACACACATATACACGCACACATATGTATTTATGTATATATGCGTGTGTGTGTGTGTTTTAGTATGTATATATACATTTATATAATAGTTTAGTATATATATTTACATGTGTATGTGTACATATATAGTCTATTGCAGTATGTATATATATATATATATGTGTGTGTGTAAATATATCTGTGGTCTTCTATATGTATACTATACATTTATGGTAGTGTGATATACTGCAATAGACAATAATCTATATATACATATATATACACACATATACACGCACACATATGTATTTATGTATATATGCGTGTGTGTGCGTGTGTGTGTATTAGTATGTATATATACATTTATATAATAGTTTAGTATATATATTTACATGTGTATGTGTACATATATAGTCTATTGCAGTATGTATATATATATATATGTGTGTGTGTAAATATATCTGTGGTCTTCTATATGTATACTATACATATATGGTAGTGTGATATACTGCAATAGACAATAATCTATATATATATATATATACAAGTATATATACATATATATCAATGTTCATGTAAGTAACTAATATATATATGTATATGTGTATTATATGTATAGGTATATATATATATATATATATATATATATATATATATATTGTGAGTACATATATAGTATATTATATTATATATATTTACACATGTATGTATAATATACTGCAATAAACTCTATATATAAATAAATACACACACACATACAGTACATATATATGTATTGTATACATTGTGTGCATATACAGTATATATATATATACATATATATATCAGTGTTCATGTAAGTAACTAATATATACAGTATATATATATTTATATATGTGTGTGTGTGTGTGTGTGTGTAATATACTACAATAGACTAAATGTATATATGTATATGTATATACTATGTATAGGTATATACGTATTTACATATATATATATATATTTCACATTGTGTGTGCATATATAGTATATTATAGTATATTTACACATGTATGTGTAATATACTGCAATAGACTATATATGTGTATATATATATATATTTATATATACACGCACACACATACATGTAGTATACTATACATATATGTTTGTGTGATATACTACAATAGACAATAATACACACATACATACAGATAAATATGGCCTGTACACACTAATGTTTGAGAGAAGCACGTGTTTTTGTTATCAATATGATTAATATGTCCATGTGTCGGTCGTACAGCACATGGCTTCATTGGAAGCTGCTGTTCTTCATGTCAGTGTGTTTGTTTCCCTTGTTCGTTTATTTCCCTTAGGGATCAATTAAGTCAATTAATCCAGCGGTCTTATTTTAGCCATTGTTAGTGTGCAGGCGCAGCTCTCTGGTCACCTTGTGAACCTGGACGGAAACCTGAGTTGAAGGCTGACGGCGTTTTCAAACAGAAGCCGTTCACCTCGTTTCACCTCCTCTCTGTTATTTGCGGGTGGACGGCTGAAGTCTCGCTCTATCCGCCAACCACTGGATCAAACTAGGATCTCTGATGAACTCCCTCCTCCACTCGGGATCATTTGTCCAAAGAAAGTTTGGAAAACAATGATTTTTCTCTGTTGGTTCTGGATGATAGTGCAAAAACATTATTTTCAGCCTTATATCTTGATAATGCTCTAAAAAAATCCATTTTTTTTTGTCAACCGTTGTTAAAATAGTACATTAACATCATTATGATATTAACAAATTTGCTTACTTTTATATTTACAGCAATATCATCGTGTAAAAAATTATTTTATATTTACATCACTCTTACATCTACTCATATAGAGACGATTATGTCCATATCCGAAGGCAAACAAGTAAAAAAATCATATAAAAATATTAATAATACTAATAATATTAATATTTTATGATATATTATATAATATATATATATTATATAAATTATATATATTATATAATTTATAATTTTAAAATACTAATTTAAAAAAAACATATATATATATACATACATATTTATATAATATTATATACATTATATTATATTAAAATATATTATATTATATTAAATAAACCTTTTTTTTTTTCAATATCATCCAGCCCTACCCGATATATAAATAAACAGAAAAGAAGTAAATTAATAAATGTGTTTGTAAATAAACTAAATAAAATTATTTAGATATTGTTTTTTCTAAAAAAAAATATATATGTAATATAAAATAATATAAAATTATCATATTATCCCTACTAGATACCAGGACCAATACCAATATATGTATATAAAATCAGACAAAAATAAATAAATGTTCGTAAATAAATTTTTAAAAAATTGTTATTGATTATTTATTTTTCTCAAAAAAAGTATTTTATAATATTGCGCATATATATATATATATATATATATATATATATATATAGTCTACATGATATGATGATATTTTTAATCTTCCCAATCCACACTAATTAATATAAATCCGAAAACCGTTTATACTGAGAGACCTGGAATCAAGTTGATGCCAACCAAACGCAATCCCTGATCGTCTATGTTACTTTTCCTAAATATATCAGCATCCTCTTCATACAATAAAGCATCGATGTCTCGTCATCCGAGCTCTCTTTGTCTCTTTGTCACTGTATTCCGTTATAGTGATACGTTTAATCTCGCCCGTGTCAATCGGGTTGATCAGAGCCGCCATCTGATCCCGGCAGAAGCGTTCAGAGATCAGACTCCCAAAGGAAAGTAACCTTGAGTACATCTTGGCTCATAACAACATAACAGTTATTCAAACAGGGCAGCGATACAGAAACAACACACAGGCCTGCATATTGGTTTACACTCACGGCACCAACAGAAATTCCCAAAGTCCATCCGCCTTTCCTATTCTCGGGACCCTAACAGGGCAGAGGGACTCTCTGGTGCCCGAAATAGACCATGTTAAAATGCTTTGTGTCCCGGCAATGCGATCCCAGCTGCCAGTGTGCTGAGAGGGGCTTCTTTGACAAATTCTCCAAGTGACTCAGTGACTCAATGACAACAGAACGAGCACAACAATACAGATCAGTGACGGAGCGATTCCAGACGTGCTGCATAAACGCCCTGAAAACAAGCTCCGTTTCAAAGCGAAAGGGTTTTAAGGGAATCTTCTTTGATTCTTTAGATTTATGAGAGACGTTCTTTGAAAAGTATCTTGCATGATGTTTAAATGATAATGTTTAGATGGTTTTACAAGTAAACTAGACAACAAGGTACTTATTTATTGCCATCTTAAACTGGGACACAATTAAAAACAATTTACAAAATTTAAGACTTTTTTTTTTTTTACTGGAAAACAAAACAAAAATACTGATTAAATTTTTTTTGAAAACCATGATGAAAAAATACTGATTAAATATTAATTAAAGTTTTTCTATTTTTTTTGTAGTCGATAAAAACTATCTATAAATAACCAATAACAAAAATATAATAATTTATTCGTTTACTTTAAAAAAAATTTTTTACTGGAAACAAGACAAAAATAAAATACTGAATAAATGTCTTTAAAACCATGATGAAAAAATACTGATTAAATATTAATTAAAGTTTTTCTATTTTTTTTGTAGTCGATAAAAACTATCTATAAATAACCAATAACAAAAATATAATAATTTATTCGTTTACTTTTAAAAAAATTTTTTACTGGAAACAAGACAAAAATAAAATACTGAATAAATGTCTTTAAAACCATGATGAAAAAATACTGATTAAATATTAATTAAAGTTTTTCTATTTTTTTTGTAGTCGATAAAAACTATCTATAAATAACCAATAACAAAAATATAATAATTTATTCGTTTACTTTAAAAAAAATTTTTTTTACTGGAAACAAGACAAAAATAAAATACTGAATAAATGTCTTTGAAACCATGATGAAAAAATACTGATTAAATATTAATTAAAAATTTTCTATTTTTTATAGTCAATAAAAACTATCTATAAATAACCAATAACAAAAATATAATAATTTATTCCTCTACTTTAAAAAAATTTTTTTTTTTTTACTGGAAACAAAACAAAAATAAAATACTGAATAAATGTCTTTAAAACCATGATGAAAAAATACTGTTAAATATTAATTACAATTTTTCTATTTTTTTTGTTGTCGATAAAAACTATCTATAAATAACCAATAACAAAAATATAATAATTTATTCCTCTAGTTTTTAAAAAAAATTTTTTTTACTGGAAACAAGACAAACAAAAAATACTGAATAAATGTCTTTGAAACCATGATGAAAAAATACTGATTAAATATTAATTAAAATTTTTCTATTTTTTTATAGTCAATAAAAACTATCTATAAATAACCAATAACAAAAATATAATAATTTATTCGTTTACTTTAAAAAAAAATTTTTTTTACTGGGAACAAGACAAACAAAAATACTGAATAAATGTCTTTAAAACCATGATGAAATAATAATGATTAAATAATATATTAATTAAAATAATTAATAATTAATTTTAAAAAGTGGTTCTATTTTTTATTGTTGATAACCCTAACTATATCGACATAATCAATAACAAAAAACTATCATTAATTAATTTTTTCAGATTTTTTTTTTACTGGAAAGTAAATTTTTTTATTATATTCATTTTATTTTAAAATCATAATGAAATAACGCTGAAAAAATACTGAATATTAATGAAAATTACAAAACAACATAATCAATAATAATAATAATAATAATAATAATAAACATTTATTCCCTTCCCTTCTGTTCTGTTTTCTGACAAAAACACAGATTAAATGTTGATTTTAAAATAATGATGATACAATACTGAAAAAATGAATGAAAACCACATAATCAATGACGAAAAACAATTTAACTATCATTTATTCTGATTAAATGTTGTTTTTGAACCATGATAAAATAATCCTGATTTGTTTTGTACCGTCAATAAAAACATCGACAACTGATTTTTCTCCAGTGAAGTTTGTCGTGAGTACGAGCGGGTCGGAGAGCACGTTCTGACACACGAGAAAGGAAACCGCGGTTGATATCAGTGTGTCTGGGGTCCGAGGGCCCCCGTCCAAATCGAATTGAAGTGGGGCCCGTCCATTAGCACGTCCTTCAGGGACACGCGAGGTGTCTGAGTGCGATAGCGCCCGTCACCCGCACCCTCACACTTTCAGCATGCCAGCCTGCTGAGAGCCGCCTGCCGCCGGCCCGAAGGGAGCGGGACTGGCAAAAGACGGCTGGCAGGGGCTCAGACGCGAACCGCTGGCGCCACCGTCCTCTCAGTACCGCCATGTCGGGCCTGTTAGTCACAGACGAAGGGTTCAAAGATCGCTCACCTGTGGTGCCTACGTTAAATGTTGCCGTTTCAGCATGAAAAAGTTCTCCATTTTGAGCTTTCTTCACAATATTCCTCATTTAAATAATTCTTATGTAGAATAAAGGGGCGGGGCCTGTTGAAACTGGCGGTTACGGTAAGGGGCGGGACATTCACAATCACACCAATCACGACACACCGACCAATCAGAGCTCTTTTCAGAAGGCGGGGCTTCATAGAGACGGGAACTGAACAGAGCGTTACTGACAGACTGGGAAGAGAGGGGCTGCAAAATAATGAGCGTTCAAGATCTAGTAGAGTCCGACGTCAACATCAAGGCTATGAAACATGCAGGGGATAATAATAACTACCTATTTTTCCTTTTCCGCAGCAAATGTCCAGATGGTTTTGAATGTATGAAGACTGGACGAAACCCAAACTACGGCTACACCAGCTTTGACACCTTTGGATGGGCTTTCCTCTCCCTTTTCAGGCTCATGACACAAGATTACTGGGAAAACCTCTATCATCATGTCAGTATTCTCTCTCACTAAGCGAACGGGGCTGTTTCCTTTGACTTACTTAAAGCGGTTTTGAGATGCATGTGCACTACCGTTCAAAAGCATTGAAAAGAAATGAATGCTTTAATTCAGCGAGGATGCACTAAGTGAAAACAAAAGTGAAACAGTACAAAAGTACCAAAAAGAAAAGTAAAATGTCACAGTTTACACATAAATATGACATAATCATAATCATGAATGTTTCTTGATCGTCCAATCATCATCAGAATGGATCGTGTGACTCTGAAGACTGGAGTAATGATGCTGAAAATTCAGCTTTGATCACTGGATATAAATTATATTTTATTATATATTCATGTAGGAAACAGATGATTTAAATTATAAAAATATTTCACATTTTTACTGTATTTTTGATCAAATAGATGCAGCATATCAGAATGATTTCTGAAGGATCATGTGACTCTGAAGACTGGAGTCGTGATGCTGAAAATTCAGCTTTGATCACTGGATATAAATTATATTTTATTATATATTCATGTAGGAAACAGATGATTTAAATTATAAAAATATTTCACATTTTTACTGTATTTTTGATCAAATAGATGCAGCATATCAGAATGATTTCTGAAGGATCATGTGACTCTGAAGACTGGAGTCGTGATGCTGAAAATTCAGCTTTGATCACTGGATATAAATTACATTTTACTATATATTCACATAGAAAACAGTTCTTCTACAGTGTAAAAATATGTCACATTTTTTGCTGATTTTACTATATTTTTAATCAAATAAATGCAGCCTTGGTGAGCGGAAGAGACTTGAACATTAAAAACTTTTGAACAGTAGTGAATATGTAAATATAGAATTCATTTCTATATTTTGGTTATGGATAATGTATGTAGAGATGAAACTTTTATTTATCTGTTTTCAGATTTTGGTAACTGACACACATTTTGGCCGATCCAGAAATGATTATCTCAAAAATGATTGATTTATCAGCCTAAACGAATCTTTCTGTGATGCACAGACTCTGCGCTCCGCGGGGAAAGCGTACATGGTTTTTTTCGTGGTGGTGATCTTCCTGGGCTCCTTTTACCTGGTGAATCTGATCCTCGCTGTGGTGGCCATGGCGTACGAGGAGCAGAACCAGGCCACGATCGCTGAAGCCTTGCAGAAAGAACAAGAGTTTCAGCTCGCCATGGAGCAGCTGAAGAAGGAACAGCAGGTACGTCGGGGTCACCATTGAAATCAGCTGTTCATTTCTTCATTCACTTCCCAAACTAGGGTTCACGAGATGACGGAATGCTAATAATTAACTACATAACATTAAAATATATAAATGGGGCTGCACAAGTTGTCAAAATAAAACTGAAATCATGATATAGCTTGGTGGAGTTATCAAATCAAACGCTGTGCTTTAATTAAAGGCGCAGTAAGCAATTTTTGAGAAATGCTGTTGATATTTGAAATCGCCAAAACAAACAAGCCCCGCCCCCTACCCCAAATGACCACACCCCTTTCTCGATAGCCCCGCCCCCAAATTCACAAATACGCACCTCCCCCATCTTGAGTGGACACGCCCCTTTGTGCTGATTGGCTTCAAGGGTGTTTTGTGCTCGGCCTGATCCACATTCAACAGCGTTTTTCAGAAATCGCATCTTTAAGAATATAGAAAATGAAATAAATAGCTGAATGGTTTTGAAAGTGAAGTCTTCAAGACATAAATATTAGTAGTGCAAAATAACATTTTATTATAGTATTATCACATTAATATTCATTTTACAGTAAAATTGAAATTTACAACAGTTAGAGCTAAAACTACTACTACTAATAACTATTAATCTTATTAAATCTGATTGGGTTCCTAAAAACTACCACTACTAAAAAGAGGTTTGAGTCCACATTTAACTCCAGCTGTAAAATGTTTATCATATTTAATGACCTATATAGCCCTATATATAAAAAAGCATACTAAATAAAGACAAAATATTTCATTTGTTTACTTTCATGTCATGTGACCATCAACCAACATCAGAGAAACGTGAGCATGAGAATGTTTTTAAATTATTAAAATATATTCTTCATATAAATGTTTTATGTCTAATGCCGGGTTCAGACCACATGATGTTTTTGTCCGTTCGGATAGTAACTCCTAAGTTCTTGTCGTGGACAAGGAATGTCAGACTACACGTTTCTTCCCACTTGACATGCATGATGTCATCGAAAAAGGCGGAGCCAGCGACTGATTTCCAGAAACAAAGGCGCAAACAAACGATTATTTTTTTAAAATCACAACCGAAAACAAAAACAGCATTTCAATCTTCGTCTCTCAGCTAAAATGAGATTCTAAACCGCCGGTACGTGGCGGCAAATCAATTTCTTAACGAGTGAGTCATTGAATAATTCACTCAATCGATTTGTTCAAAATGTCTGGTTCATTCCGAGACAAAGCCATTCAGTGAGTCGTTGAATCATTCATTAGAGCGATTCGTTCAAAGACGCTGTTCGAGGAAACACAACGAACTATTTTCATTGGCAAAAGAGGAAAAACACGCAACATTGTGTCTATAACACGATAGCCTATTATCTTATCGCGCATTGAATTGTTGTATAAAATCAACATCACATTTGCAAATGTGCTGATATTGGAGAAAGCTGCACTTATACTCATGCGATATTGCTTATAAATAATAAAAACAAAAATCCATATCTTGGTTTTTAGAAGCTTTTTTATTCATTTTGGTGGCATTTTTGCCCCAAGCCCCTGTTCATGTCCAACCCTGGCCAAAATCGGGGCTGATATCGTGAAGTCTGAACGTGGTTCGGCTGACCAAAATGTGTGTGAATCCAAGCAATAACATACAAGAAATCATGCTATATTAAAAACCCCAGAGTTAAATCAACTCTGCTCAGATAACTCTCTAAATAGAGTTAAAGTCACACTCTTCAGAGATTGAATGTCTTTTATCTACAGTTGATTTCATCAGTTGTAGTTCTTGTGTTTCTCTATTCTTCAGTGATTCTGCTTGTTAACAGCAGGTGTTCATCAATAATGTTCAATCATCACTTAATGATCTCATTAACTTTAACTCTGCTTCAGTGTGACTTTAACTCTATTTAGAGCGGGACCAAATGTCATCCGAGCAGAGTTGATTTAACTCTGGGGTTTTGACTGTGCAGTTACAGCTTTTTGTCCGCCGTCTCTCAGGTCGCTCAAAAAGCACAAGAAACCGAGTCCATCTTGACCGCTGACGTGTCGCCGTTCTCCTCACAAGGCAAAGGGAATCGGGACCGGAGGAAAAGCTCGAGGCCGCTGTCAGAAGGGACGACGGGAGACGACAAATCAGCGAAGCTCGACACTATAGAAGGGATGAAGGTGGATTTAAAACAACAGATCACAAACAAACAAAAAAGAAATAAAAATGTCGCTTTCTTCTGGGAAAAAAGTCACAAATCTCATCCTTTCTTTTCCAGCAAACGCATTCATTGCTGGTTCGCACTCTCTCGCTGCGGGCCAGACGGGAAAGTCAGGTCAGCATCTTCAACTTCCGGCCGCCGAACAAAGACTCGGAGGTGGATTTCGCCGACGACGAGTTCAGCAATCACGGGGATTCGGACAGTCGAGGCGGTTCACTGGCGCTTCCCTGGAGCCGGAGACGGACCAGCGCGCAGAGCACATGCAGCCACAGCTCCCAGTTCTTCTTCCCCAGCCTCAACATCAACGGGAAACTCTTCGTCGCCATGGACCAGAACGGCGTCTCAGGCCAGGGGCCGCTGTCTCCTCTGCAGCTGCCCACCTGCACCATGGAGAAGGTCAAAGAGGAAAGCGTAAGTGACTTTTGATCAGATGAGCAGGACTGGGGAAGGTGGAAACGGCACGACTGATTTGGAATAAAGTACCGCTGCTGAAGAAATAAATAGAAATCACTCAGAAATTGCTCATAAAATCAGCAAATAACAACATTTTGAAGCAGAAAGACTGAAAACGTATTCGAAAATATTTATTTACGGTGTAATTATGTTTGTCTGATACTTTACTTCACACATTTATACATAATTTGTCAGTCATGTACGCCGATAAATGGTTTATTTAGATGAGCGAACTTAATTTGACACAGTTTGACACAATTTGATCACTTTTTGATCAAAAATACAATAAAAACATCGAAATATCATTACTGTTTAAAATAGCTGTTTTCCGTGCGAATGGAAGTAAAAATAGGCTGCGTTTTTTTTTATGCAAAATCATTTATTATCTTTTAATTTTGGGGCGAAATGTTTAACAGCTGAAGATTATGATAAGTTAATTAATTAATAAGTTCATTTTGAGATCTCATGAGTTTTGACTTATAATACTGTATGACAGTGATACTGTCAATATTATTTTAATCATAATACATTAATAATCATATCAATAATTATTATGATCATAATGCATATGTTTCATGGCTATAGTCTAGTGATTATTAACTTTAAAATATCTAAATATATGAAAATGTCTCTTTCGCTCACCAAGGATGTCTTTTTAAAATACATTAAAAATAGCAAAAATATTATTGCAATTTAAATCGTCTGTTTTCTATGTGAATATATAGTAGAGTGTAATTTATATCCAGTGATCAAAGCTGAATTGATCATCATTTCTCCAGTCTTCAGAGTCACATGATCCTTCAGAAATCACTCTAATATGCTGCATTTATTTGATCAAAAAACATTTTATAATTTTAAAACATTTTTACTATTTAAAATAACTGTTCGGTGTCCCTTTAATCTCATTGCTCTCTAGGTGCGAAAATGTAGATCTTTTTTGATATATTGAAAGGATTTTTCTTTCCTATGTGGGATCAACATTCATCATTTTTAGCCATTTGTATGAAACGGAAGTACAGCGTCATGCCAAGAAATCTGAAATTCTCAGAAAGGAGTCTGAAAACTGTCTGGACTGTGTGTCAGCGGCATGGATACCCTGTTGTCTTGGCGATGTAGTCATGGTTACGCAGCAACAGATGTTGAATAAGAGTTTCGGCATCTCCTCGCACACACACACGCACACAGCGGTGTTTCCCACTCGTCTGAACAGCAAGAGTGGGCGTTATGGTGGGCCGCGACGAAGCGCTCCTGCGTCATTCCTTTGATTACCTGCGATCAAAAACACATTATATAATCAGGGGGTCATTGTAACAGACAGAAATCATATAATTGACTCAAAGGCCTCATATTAAAACAATTGAAACATGCTCTTCCAGCAAACGCTTAGAAAACAAATGGATAAAAGCGTTTGACAAAAATGATCACATTCCCAAAACACCCATTATCACTTGAGGCGTCTTCTACCGAGGGTTAATAGCTGCTTTTATTAGACTTTTGTTTTGCACTAAACAGAAATGATTTTTAAATGCCAGTACCTAGCAACCACCCAGTCACCCTAGCTACCCCAAAGCAATGTGCTTAAAATCATTCAGAACACTTAGCAACTGCACAGCGATCGCCCACAATACTGTAACAACCGCATAGCAACACCCTAGCAACTACCCAAACACCTTAGCAACCGCATTACAATGTTCTATTCAAAACACTTTGCAACTGCAAAGCAACACTAACAATCTCAATCTCCTACAACACTGTAGCAACCACGTAGCAACGCCCTAGCAACCACCCAGACACCAAATAGCTATCTGTATAAAATCATTCAGAGCACTTAGCAGCGGCAAAGCAACTCTAGAAATGCCCTCAGAGCTTGAAAATCATACATAACACTTAGCAACTCCAGAGCAATTGGCTTAAAATCATTCAGAAAAGGTAGTAACGGTGCAACTCCTGCAATCGCAGCCACATAGCAACACCCTAGCAACCACCCAGTCAACCTAGAAACCATATAGCTGTTTGTCGAAAATCATTCAGAGCATTTAGCAACTGCACAGCAACATTAGCAATCTCAATAGCCCACAACCACACCATGGTAACCAAATAGCAACACTCTAGCAACCACCAAAACACCTTAGCAACCGCATTACAGTGTGCTTAAAACCGTTCAAAACACTTAGGAACTGCAAAGCAACACTAGAAATGCTTTTAGAACTTAAAATCATTCAGACCACTTTGCAACGCCATAGCGATGCCCTTGGAATCGCAACCACATAGCAACACCCTTGCAACCATACAATCACCCTAGAAAGCATATCGCTGTTTGTCTAAAGTCGTTGAAAACATTTAGCAGCTACACAGCAACACCAGCAATGCCTTAGCAATCGTCCACAACACCATAGCAACCACATAGCAACACCCTAGCAACCTTAGAACCGACATAGCTGTTTGTCTAAAGTCATTCAGAACATTTAGCAACCGCACAGCAACACTAGCAGAAACCTTGAAATCGCAACCACATAGCAACACCCTAGCAACCACCCAGTCACCTAGTACCACATAGCAGTTTGTCTAAAAATTTTCAAGACACTTAGCAACCGTACAGCTACACTAGCAATGCCCTAGCAACCACCCAAACACCCCAGCAAACACACTGCAATGTGCTTAAAAACACCTAGCAACTGCAAAGCAACACCAGAAATGCCCTTAGAACATAAAACGATTCAAAATGCCCTTAGTAAGCACATAGCAACACCCTAGCAACCACACAATCACCCTAGAAAGCACACCGCTGTTTGTCTAAAGTCATTCAAAACACTTAGCACCTACACAGCAACACCAGCAATGCCTTAGCAATCGTCCACAACACCATAGCAACCACATAGCAACACCCTAGCAACCACATAGCAACACCCTAGCAACCTTAGAACCCACATGGCTGTTTGTCTAAAGTCATTCAGAACATTTAGCAACCGCACAGCAACACTAGCAGAAACCTTGAAATCGCAACCACATAGCAACACCCTAGCAACCACCCAGTCACCTAGTACCACATAGCAGTTTGTCTAAAAATTTTCAAGACACTTAGCAACCGTACAGCTACACTAGCAATGCCCTAGCAACCACCCAAACACCCCAGCAAACACACTGCAATGTGCTTAAAAACACCTAGCAACTGCAAAGCAACACCAGAAATGCCCTTAGAACATAAAACGATTCAAAATGCCCTTAGTAAGCACATAGCAACACCCTAGCAACCACACAATCACCCTAGAAAGCACACCGCTGTTTGTCTAAAGTGATTCAAAACACTTAGCACCTACACAGCAACACCAGCAATGCCTTAGCAATCGTCCACAACACCATAGCAACCACATAGCAACACCCTAGCAACCACCCAGTCACCTAGTACCACATAGAAGTTTGTCTAAAAATTTTCAAGACACTTAGCAACCGTACAGCTACACTAGCAATGCCCTAGCAACCACCCAAACACCCCAGCAAACACACTGCAATGTGCTTAAAAACATTAAAAACGCCTAGCAACTGCAAAGCAACAGCAGAAATGCCCTTAGAACATAAAACGATTCAAAACGCGCTTAGTAAGCACATAGCAACACCCTAGCAACCACCCTGACAGCCTTGCAACCTCAAACCAACCTTGCTTATTGATTTGTTGTGTAAAAATGCATTGTAATGATACAAAATGTATGAGAGCATTGTAACTATAAGTGAAAGGGAAAGCACAGAATTCTATTCATCTGCACTTGTTTATTTCATTATGTGAACGGCGTGTTTGATCTTACAGGGGCACAACTCCAGCAATGAGCTGAGCAGCATGCTGTTGCCCCAGCTGCCCCAGGAGGGCCGAGACCGGGCCCTGAGCGCCACCAGCTACATCACTGACGCCATGGAAGGTAAAACACACCAACAAAAACAACAAAAACAAACCAACACCGACCGGAAACGAGCCGGCGGTGAGATACGAGCCCTGAAACAACTCCGCATGCACATTAAATCTTTTTCTGCGAGGTGCGTGCGTGCGAGGACAGGAGAAGTGTCTCCATCTGCTCGCGGTTAATATCGTCCCCCGAGACGACGCTCGCCGTTGTTATTCCGAGGAAAGGTGTAACCCTCCCCACTGCTGCTTCATCAGAGCACAGCCAGACTGTGACATCACCTGGGCGGCTCTGGAAGCCAGACTCTTCCCCGAGCGTTTCAGCGAATAAATAATCACGTAACAGAATGTCCTCGCCGTTTCAGATCTGCTACGCCCATCGGGAAAGAGTGTTGTACCGCCTGTGGAAGTTTGTGTAGAAACAAATACAAGTGATACATTCATTTTCCTTGTTTGCGATGTTCCTGCTGGCAAGCAAGGACCGTTTTTTCAGCTGATAACGACTGACAGCCAATCAGAATCCAAGAATCCACGAGCTCGAGCGTTTAAAGCGACAGGCGACAAAATTGCAGCGCACGTTTATAATAAACAGAACGATTTCACTTTTATAGCGATATATTCCAGTTGATGCACGATGAAAACCTTGACAGCCAATCAGAATCCATCCTGACTTTAACGAGCTCGAGCATTTAAAGCGGCAGACGGAAAAATTAAAGCACACGCTTATAATAAAGAACAGAACGATTTCACTTTATTCGCGATTTTTTTTTTAAGTTGATGAACGATAAAAACATTGACAGCCAATCAGATTCCATCCTGACTTTAACGAGCTCGAGCATTTAAAGCGACAGACGACGAAATTGCAGCGCATGTTTATAATAAACAGAACGATTTCACTTTATTAGCGATTTTCTTTCCAGTTGATGAACGATAAAAACATTGAACCAATCAGAATCCATCCTGACTTTAACGAGCTTGAGGATTTAAAGCGGCAGACGGAAAAATTAAAGCACACGCTTATAATAAAGAACAGAACGATTTCACTGTTATAGCAATTTTTTTTCCAGTTGATGAACGATAAAAACATTGACAGCCAATCAGAATCCATCCTGACTTTAACGAGCTCGAGCATTTAAAGCGACAGACGACGAAATTGCAGCGCATGTTTATAATAAACAGAACGATTTCACTTTATTAGCAATTTTCTTTCCAGTTGATGAACGATAAAAACATTGAACCAATCAGATTCCATCCTGACCTTTTAACGAGCTTGAGGATTTAAAGCGACAGACGACGAAATTGCAGCGCATGTTTATAATAAACAGAACGATTTCACTGTTATAGCAATTTTTTTTCCAGTTGATGAACGATAAAAACATTGAACCAATCAGAATCCATCCTGACTTTTTAACGAGCTTGAGGATTTAAAGCGGCAGACGGAAAAATTAAAGCACACGCTTATAATAAAGAACAGAACGATTTCACTTTATTCGCAATTTTTTTTTTAAGTTGATGAACGATAAAAACATTGACAGCCAATCAGAATCCATCCTGACTTTAACGAGCTCAAGCATTTAAAGCGACAGGCGACAAAATTGCAGCGCGTGTTTATAATAAACCTAACAATATCGTTTGTCGATGTGGACCAAAATGTAGTTATCGTATTTTTTTTGCGAATCAAAGAAAACAAACTATACAAACCAGCTATGAATATTTAGTGTAAAGTTGTATTTTGATATATTTCTGATGGCCCTCATATTACAAAACTACAAAAAATTACATTTTACGTATTAAAACTGGAGGTAAACTCAACTTGCGTTCATTTACGTATCAGCTTCATCACATATGTTTCTTAAAAGCTTCCTCAGGAAGAATAAAAAGGGTTACAAATGACTCAATGATTTTTTTTTTCCCCTCTGAAACTACAGTTTTTTCGTTTCGTGTTGACGGTTAGTG
>CM074301.1:15672500-15702500 GCA_037194245.1 Opsariichthys bidens | reverse complement strand
TATTAGTATTTCTGTCATTCTTTTAGCTTTATTTCAATATTAATCCATATAAACTTAATATTTAATTTCATGTGCTTTTGATTTCTTATTATCTTTAATTTATTTTTATTTAGTTTTAGTAATTATAGTACTTTTATTTCAGTTTCTAGTTTCTGTTTTTTCTATACTTCTCAGTTAACAAAATACAATATTTAATAGTTTTAATTAACAAGTATCGCAACTGTTAAATTTATTATTTTTTAATTTTTTAATAATTTTTTTAAACTGTTAATTTGAATTTTGCCATGGACTTTTGTCGTTTGTATTTTTGGTTTTTTAGTTGTTGTGATATTTCTCTTTACCTTTAAAACGTTTTTATTTCAGCTCGAGTGATTCTGGTACTTAATTTTATTTCAGTTTCTATTGTTTGCCGGAAGCGTTGATGATATCGCTTGTTTCAGAGTGTCAGCGGTGACACGGTGATGTCATTTCCTCACGTCCGCGCGCATCTCGTCGTCCGTCGCCGTGATCTCACACTCAGTCCTTCGCCCACGGGCTTCAGAAATGCCCTCCTGCGTTCGGTGGGCGGCTCTCAGGGATAACGAGCCGTACTCAGAGTTAATTGCTTCATGGAAATGTTAATGTGCGAACAGCTCCTCTGTTTGGGAGGTGAGCGCTGACGGAGTCGCTCTGGATCCGAGGGGGCGGTCAGGGGCGGTCAGGGGTGTCTGCGGCGCGGGCCTCGGGTCACATGACTGATGACGCGTCTGTACGCTCCACAACATCTCATCCTCGCTGATATGAAAACGACTCACTACAGACTGGAAAGGATGTGGAGTTTGGAAAAAATCCCTTCAAGGTTGAATCTCATGGAAGAACATTTTATCCCCAAATCAAAAGAAAGATATTGGAAGAAAAAGGACGTTTTCGTCCCTGTAAATGTTACGTATTAATAATTTACATACAAACAATGAGACCAGGCTGTGTTTTTAGTAGTGTATATGGACAGGGTTAACTCTTTTAATTAATATAAAGCTTTAATCATTTATTTTTAAATTATTGAGGCTGAATGTGTGTGTATAGCTATATATATATATATATATATATATATATATAGCCTTTATTTATATATACATATATATATATATATATATATATATATATAATATTAATAAATAAATAAATAGATAAATGATAAATAATAATAATAAATTATATATATATATATATATATATATATATATATATATATATATATATATATATATATAGATTCAATTTAATTTCATTTTTACTTTTAGTAATTTATGAACTATGAAGTTGTTTATTTTTATTTTCAGTTTTTTTTCTCTATTTATATTTTATCTCTGCTTTATTTCAATTAACAAAAACCATTTAGGAAATCAACTATTATGTACTTTCTCCCCCAATTCGTACTCATAATTTTTTATATTCTTTTAATTAAAGCATGAATATTAGTACATAATAGTACTGTTTATTGGGATGTGTATAAATTATGCTGATTTTAATAAACAAATACTAATTTTTATTGCAAACATTTTACTGTAATACAATAAAAAATACTACATTAAAATAAAGAAAATTATGAAAAAAATATATTAAAATGGCCAGGTTCAACACAAAAAAATTATTTTATTTTATTTTATTTTTATTTATTTTTATTATTTATTTATTTTATTTTATTTTTAAAAAAATTCTTTTATTTTTTGGATGGGGTGAAATGTGACCTGGGCATGTTTTCATGAGGTTCACTCTCAAAGAGGATGAAGATGTTTTTCCAGATCTCTATTTATTGTTTAGATGAAAGAGTTAATTATGGGATGTGAGGCAGAACCAGAGATGATCTCCTGGTCTGGTCATCTTCACAGCGTGTGTTTCCCTCAGATGTCCGTGCGACTCGTCCTGTACGCTTCCTGCTGCCGTGTCACGTATCATAGTCACATCCACACGCGCAGCTCCGGGATACAAGAAACAGAGCAAATTTTTTATATAAAAAAACCCGAAGCAAGTGCAGACCTGTCGCACATTCACGCACCTGGTGTCCATGGCAACAAAGAGCACTTTGCCAGCCCACACAGAATCTCTCAGGATTCTGCAGGATTGGACCGCCTGTCAATCAAGTTTTATATGTATATATTATATATAATCAATCATTCCAGTAGATGATGCAGGTCCCAGAGTTTTTTTCATTTGCATCTGTCTTTGTGTGTGTGTGTGTGTGTGTGTATATATATATATATATATATATATATATATATATATATATATAGGATCATTTAAATATGCTTCAATAATAGTATAGTACTCACAATCGCAAATCACAATAAGCATTTTTTTCAAGCAATTCTAAATTCAATATTCATTCATTCATGTTCACATGTTTGTATTTGTTTTTATTTATACTAGTGCTGAAATCGAAATCAAATCGATTAATCACAATTAACAAAAAAGTTTGTAAAAATATATGTGTGTGTGTGTGTATATATATATATATACTGTATGTGTGTATATATATACAGTATACATACAGCACACACATATATATATATATATAGACACACATACATATATATGTATATATGTGCTATATATATATACTATATATGTATATGTGCTATATGTATACTGTGTATATATATATATTTGTATATGTACTATATACAAATATATATATACTGTACTATATACTGTGTGTATATATGTATATGTGCTATATATACACTATATATATATATATATGCTATATGTACTGTTTATATATATGTATATGTGCTATATATATACTGTATATATATATGTATATGTGCTATATATATACTGTATATATATATGTATATGTGCTATATATATACTGTATATATATATGTATATGTGCTATATATATACTGTATATATGTATCTGTGCTATATATGTACTGTATATATATATGTGTGTGTGTATGTGTATATATATATATATATATATATATATATATATATATTTACGTTTATACAAAAATGTATGTAAATACAATCATTGTATCTCAAACAGTTCAACTGGGATCGATTCCCAAAAAATGTACAGCACTGAAATGCAGCGCAAGTCGATTTGCATAAAAGCGTCTTCCTCATACATAATCACACGTTGTTTGAAGACATAAACCAGCTTCTCTCATGTTTCATGTTTCGTGTGTTTGTCAGGTGTTCACAGGCATCTTCACAGCCGAGATGGTTCTGAAGATCATCGCTCTGGATCCGTACTATTACTTTCAGCAGGGCTGGAACATCTTCGACAGTCTCATCGTGAGTCTGAGTCTCATGGAGTTGGGTCTGTCCAACGTGGAGGGTCTTTCCGTCCTGCGCTCATTCAGACTGGTAAAACACGCTCCTAACTGACCCACTGTAGTTTGTGCCGCATTCGCTGGTTCTGACTCTTCACCTTCTCCTCCAGCTGAGAGTCTTCAAGCTGGCGAAGTCGTGGCCGACTCTGAACACGCTGATCAAGATCATCGGGAACTCTGTGGGCGCTCTGGGGAATCTGACCCTGGTTCTGGCCATCATCGTCTTCATCTTCGCCGTGGTCGGCATGCAGCTGTTCGGAAGAACTACGAGTCGTGCGTGTGCAAGATCTCCAAGGACTGTACGCTGCCCCGCTGGCACATGAAGGACTTCTTCCACTCGTTCCTCATCGTGTTTCGGGTCTTGTGCGGAGAGTGGATCGAAACCATGTGGGATTGTATGGAAGTGGCCGGACAGCCGCTCTGCATCCTCGTCTTCATGCTGGTCATGGTTATCGGGAACCTCGTGGTAAGTTGTTTCCTTTTTAATAATTGTGTGTTGATATTGGCTGCGGTTCGAAATGCCTCTCAACGCTCGTGCCATAATAATCCTGCGTTATTATCGCTGAGGGTCGTGCTTGAAACTCGTTGACGCTGATTAAAGTGATGTGAGAAATACAAAGTAATTAAAATAATTTCTTATGATTTTGACGCACACCTTCGTAATTAGCCGATCTTTTATTTGAAAGACCTGTGATATATTTATTATTTAGCTGATGGTTTTTAATCAAAGCCTTCATGTGCAATAATTGCCCCGCGAGCGTCTGGGGCGAACTGTTTGGCTCAGTGGCTCATGGGTAATTGATCTCAATAACTCGCTAGTTCCTGCAAATCCCCGAATGTGAGATGTGAGTGTTTGTGTTTGTAGCACAGAGCGGTTATGACACGAGGAATCTTTTCAGGTGTTTGCACTATTACAACATCCTCCTCGTTATAAACAAAGCAATTAATGAAGCTCCAAAAAGCTTGTGGGATTTGCATATGCCCGCCTCCAGAGCAAGACATCAATCATTAGTTATACATCATCGCACAATAGGCCACGCCCACTGGTGGGTTTCAGCTCAAAAGTTTCAGCTCAAAATTCCCCACAGATCATTTATTATATCTTGTCAAATTCGCCTCCATTTGGGTGTGAGGAGCAAACACGCGCCGTTTTTGTGCGTGTCCCTTTAAATGCAAATGAGCTGCTGCTCCAGAAGAGGGCGGAGCTTTAACAGCTCTCGTAAGTTTGGTAGGATGTTTTTGAAAGAGTTTCTTCTGCTCATCAAGGCTTATCAAAAACACAGAAAAGTTTTTACGATTTAAATCATCTGTTTTCTATGTGAATATATAGTAAAATGTAATTTATATTCAGTGATCATTACTCCATTCTTCAGAGTCACATGACCCTTCAGAAATCATTCTACTATGCTGCATTTATTTGATAAAAAAATACAGTAAAAATGTGAACTATTTTTATAATTTAAATCATCTGTTTTCTATGTAAACACACAGTAAAATATAATTTATATCCAGTGATCAAAGCTGAATTTTCAGCATCATTACTCCAGTCTTCAGAGTCACATGATCCTTCAGAAATCATTCTAATATGCTGCATTTATTTGATCAAAAATACAGTAAAAATCTGAAATATTTTTATAATTTAAATCATCAGTTTTCTATGTAAATAAACAGTAAAATATAATTTATATCCAGTGATCAAAGCTGAATTTTCAGCATCATTACTCCAGTCTTCAGAGTCACATGATCCTTCAGAAATCATTCTAATATGCTGCATTTATTTGATCAAAAATACAGTAAAAATCTGAAATATTTTTACAATTTAAATCATCAGTTTTCTATGTAAATAAACAGTAAAATGTCATTTATATCCAGTGATCAAAGCTGAATTTTCAGCATCATTACTCCAGTCTTCAGAGTCACATGATCCTTCAGAAATCATTCTAATATGCTGCATTTATTTGATCAAAAATACAGTAAAAATCTGAAATATTTTTCTAATTTAAATCATCAGTTTTCTATGTAAATAAACAGTAAAATATAATTTAAATCCAGTGATCAAAGCTGAATTTTCAGCATCATTACTCCAGTCTTCAGAGTCACATGATCCTTCAGAAATCATTCTAATATGCTGCATTTATTTGATCAAAAATACAGTAAAAATCTGAAATATTTTTCTAATTTAAATCATCAGTTTTCTATGTAAATAAACAGTAAAATATAATTTAAATCCAGTGATCAAAGCTGAATTTTCAGCATCATTACTCCAGTCTTCAGAGTCACATGATCCTTCAGAAATCATTCTAATATGCTGCATTTATTTGATCAAAAATACAGTAAAAATCTGAAATATTTTTATAATTTAAGTCATCTGTTTTCTACATGAATATATAATAAAATATAATTTAAATCCAGTGATCAAAGCTGAATTTTCAGCATCATTACTCCAGTCTTCAGAGTCACATGATCCTTCAGAAATCATTCTGATGTGATGATTTGATTATTATAAAAATAATAATAATAATAATAATAATAATAAATAAATTCATTGATACATCTTTAAATCTTCAGGATTCAATGATGAATATAAAGTTTTTAAAAAAAACAGCATTTAGTTGAATTATAAATCTTTTGTAACATTATCAATTTAATGCTAATTTAGAGAACTAAAAAGAGATTCTAACATGTTTAAATCCGTCCTGCAGGTGTTCTCCCACAGAAAATATGCTAAACATCAACCCTGAGCTCAGCATCGAATGCAAACCCTGCGAGAGTTCCTCCATCTAGAGTCTAGACAGTGTGCGGTACTGTAAAATAAGTGTGCAGATTGCATCTGGGCCTTTTCATAAGATATTGATATTGCATAACAGAGGGTTCGGTGCGGATGGAAGCGAATGCCGCCCGTTTCACCAGAGCGATTAACACATGCAAATGCGAGGCTGGGCGAGACGGCGTGTCTGTCAGTACGAGGGCTTTTCCGCTCTCGCCGTCGGACTGATGGTTGTGCGGCTGCAGATAGGAAAGAATCATCTCCGATACACTGACGAGCATTTCATAAACGCTGCAGATGTGTGGCGTCGCTCGAATGTTGTGACCTGATCTCTCCCGCATGATTTCATTTGCATACGGCAGTTAAAGGTCAAATAGTTGTACCTTTGTTACACCATTGATATTTTTAGATCGTCCCGACAAGTCACTTAGAGACTGTGGAAGAATTTACAAGGGGCGTGATGCATAGTGAGTTGGGTAATATGATTTAAATTTGCACACAATGCATTTGAATTGCAAACAATCCAGTGGTTCATTTGATTACGCCGAGCCTGAACTCAATGTGCACGATGTGCTTTCGGCTCTGAGATTCCCGGTGTGAGGGAGACCTTCCTAGATTTTAAGGCATCTTTGACGGAGGCTGACAACGTAATGCTCCTTCTTTTGGACAAATTCTGTGTCTGTTGCTCCTGTCAGGGATTATTTGGTTTATGTCCCTCATTTATTTCAGCGCTTATGACTAGTTAAGAATGTGTGTGTGTGTGTGTGTATCTTGTTTTTAAAAAATCTCCAACATGGACAGATTTATTTTAGCAAATCATTTTTAATTTAATTTAATTTAATTTAATTTAATTTAATTTAATTTTTATTTTATTTTATTTTATTTTATTTTATTTTATTTTATTTTATTTATTTATTTATTTATTTTTTATTTTATTTTATTTTATTTTACTAGTATACATATAATTCGCAGATTCCTGTGATCAAAGTTGCCAGCCTGGTGTGTCTTATTTAATTTAATTTAATTTAATTTAATTTAATTTAATTTAATTTTTATTTTATTTTATTTTATTTTATTTTATTTTATTTTATTTTATTTTATTTTATTTTATTTTATTTTATTTATTTTATTTTTATTTATTTATTTATTTTTATTTTATTTTATTTTATTTTATTTTACTAGTATACATATAATTCGCAGATTCCTGTGATCAAAGTTGCCAGCCTGGTGTGTTTAATTTTATTTAATTTAATTTTATTTTATTTTATTTTATTTTATTTTATTTTATTTTATTTTATTTTAATTTATTTATTTTTTTATTTTTATTTTATTTTGTTACTAGTATATATAATAGTTTTTTAATTTTAATAAATTATAATTTAATAATAATAAAAAATTATTTAAATTAGTGTTTGTAGCGCTTCGAATTGATTCATGTGGATTTTAATGCATGATAAAGATGATTTTCAGATTTCATAATCAGATTTGATTACAGTGATGAGAATGTTCATGTAGATGATGTCAAAATAATTAAAAAAGGCTTAAATGATTATTAAACAATATATTATTAATAAATAATATTAAGAATAAATATATTATTGTCAAAAAATGTGTGTGTGTATCTTGTTTTGAAAATAGCTGACTAATAAATTTAGAAATTTATTTTATTTTTTTCTAGTATACATTGTAGTTTTTTCATTGTAATAAATTATTATTTAATAATAATTAAAAATAATTTAAAATTTGTGTAAGTAGTTAATTAATTATTAGTTATTAGTTACAATTAATTAGTTAATTCTTGCTTTGAATTGATTCATGTTCATTTTAATGCATTAATTTGATTTAATATTCAGATAATTTGATAATAATTTTGGTAGAAATGTTCAAAATAATTAAAAAAAGGTTTAAAGGATCATTAAAACTGTATTTTATGAATAACTAATATTATGAATAAGTATTATTATTGTTAAAAATATGTTTCTGTAATAATCTCCAACATGTGAAGATTTATTTTGGCGAATATATATATATTTTCTATTTTAATATGATTAATTTTTAAACTATTATTATTTTATATTTTATTTTATTATTTTATTTAATTTATTAGATGATTTTAAACACTGTATTACAGTAATAAGAATGAGATTTTTTTTTAAATGTGAGTTTGGGAGAATTTTATTCATTTTAATTTTATTTCTTGTTTTTGTTTAGATTTTAACATGAAATATGACCATGTCATTTCTTCATGATCTTCACAGACAGAGCCAGTTTATATTAAAATACGCTGGTTTTCTAGTGTGCCGGTTGTATTTGGGTTTGTGTGAGAAAGCCACTAGAAATGCTCATAAATCTTCATTTGTAGTTGAACGAACGGCCGAAAGATCAAACAGCCCTGAACTGCACCTGTAGCACATTAAATGCTTATTCAAGCACTTGTTAGCTCTCATCCGTGTTCACAGAGCAGAATTATTCATATTTATATCATTAAAGGTGGTCTGATGTGAATAACAGGTGCCGAGATGCGCTGGATTCCTGTGTAGATGCAGATCAGGTGTTTGTATCTGTAGGTCATTGGGCTGAACTGACAGAGCTGAGATCTCACTGAACTACTAGTTAAGTGTGTGTGTGTGTGTGTGTGTGTGTGTGTGTGTCCAACATATGCATTTCTTACTGTTTTATTATTTTTATTATTTTTATTTTAAAATTATTTATAGTACTTTTTATTGTAATATGTTATAATTTGCCAAATACCTGAGGCCAAAGTTGCCAGCCTGGTTTTTATTCTGTTTTTATTCTATTTTATTATTTTACTAATATACATATAATTTCACAGATACCTGTGATCAAAATTGCCAGCCTGACTATTTTATTTTATTTTATTTTATTTTATTTATTTTATTTTATTTCATTTCATTTCATTTCATTAGTCTACGTAGTATTTTTTATTGTATTATGTTATAATTTGTTAAATTCCTATGGCCAAAGTTGCCAGCCTGGTGTGTTTTGTTTTATTTTATTTTATTTTATTTTATTTTATTACTAGTATACATATAATTCGCAGATTCTTGTGATCAAAGTTGCAAGCCTAACTATTTTATTTTATATTATTTTATTTGATTTTATAATGCTATTCTATTATTTTATTTTATTATTTAATTTAATTAATTTTTTTTGTTTAGTTTAGTTTATTATCTTATTTTATTTTATTATTTTACTAGTATACATATAATAGTATACAGATTCCTGTGATCAAAGTTGCCATCCTGACTATTTTTATTTTATTTTATTTTATTTTATTTATTTCATTTCATTATTTCATTCATTTAATTTAATTTCATTCGTCTACGTATTTATTGTATTATGTTGAAGTGTCTCCAGCTGAGATCTGCGGTCACGTACACACAAAGACAGACGTGAAGTTCGCGTTGATGTTGGGTTGGCTTGTAGTGGCTTGCAGGTAAACAGATCAGGGCGACCTATTCTTATCGTGTGATTTGAGTGTGTTTGTGTGTGTGTGTGTGTGTGTGTGTGTGTGTTCGGACTCAGTCATCACTCCAGATGGATATGGACACGCCGGGATCGATGCACCTGTGTGGATAATCAGAATTATTCAAAGCGCGGCCGAGTAACTGGAGAGGTGAAATTGATGTTATCAGATCTCGAGCTGCTCAGGGTTGCGATGACAAATCCATAACTCTGTTCCAAAAACACCGTGAGCCGCTGTGCGGTCATGGAGCCTCCGGAGCGACTGACACCGAGTGCACTACATAGGCAGCGAGGTTACGAAAGATTTCTCTTCATATAGATGGAACTTTCTATTATAGAATCCTTAGAAATAAAATGATATCACAGTTTCCACAACAATATGAACTGTTTTCATCATTGATAATCATAAATGTTTCTTGAGCATCAAATCATCATATCTGAAGGATCATGTGACTCTGAAGACTAGAGTAATGATGCTGAAAATTCAGCTTTGATCACTGGATATAAATTATACTGTACTATATATTCAGATATTTTAAATTGTAAAAATATTTCAGATTTTTACTGTATTTTTGATCAAATAAATGCAGCCTATTAGAATGATTTCGGTAGGATCATGTGACTCTGAAGACTGGAGTAATGATGCTGAAAATCAACTTTGATCACTGGATATAAATTATATTTTACTATATATTCACTTAGAAACCCGAAATTTCAATTTGTAAAAATATTTCAGATTTTTACTGTATTTTTGATCAAATAAATGCAGCATATCAGAACGATTTCTGAAGAATCATGTGACACTGAAGACTGGAGTAATGATGCTGAAAATCAACTTTGATCACTGGATATAAATTATATCTTACTATATATTCACTTGGAAACCCGATATTTTAATTTGTAAAAATATTTCAGATTTTTACTGTATTTTTGATCAAATAAATGCAGCTTTGGTGAGCAGAAGAGACTTATTTCAGAAAATTCTTGTGAATGCAATTGCATTTTTGTTAAAGAATGACTGAATTTTAAATTTGTTTTTTAACTGATACGGAGATTTCTTTTTTTTTCAACTGAGAATCAACAGATAACAAGACTCCCAATTTATCCATGTCGATCTTGCTGAAAACTCTTCAGGTTTTCGCCCACGGCCCGAGGTTTAGTCCTACAACCGATCTTAACGGGTCCCGCAGGGAACGGGTCTTTCCTAAAGCAGTTCAAGTCATTCTTTCGGCACGAGCTTAGTGAGAAACATTATATCTGAGAGTTAAGATAACGTCTGTCTCAGTGACCGGGAGCATCCCGCCCTTTTAGGGAGAAAACGCTTGTTCAACGGCTGATCGCATGTGCCGCCTGTGATTGTCACCTCGAGATCGTGTGTGTGTGTGTGTAACAGGATCTTGGGTTTCAGCTCTCCTCAGCTGTGTTTCCCTTGCAAATGTCACATAATTATCATAGATTGCATTACATGCGCTTTTATCTGAACCGACTTACAAAATAGGAACAATATCTGCATGTATAAGCTTGATCCGTGAAATGAAGAGTAGGAGAAAATGCCTTGAATCAATCCATTAAACCTTTATAAAAAAATTGGTTCGGCGACTTGGACGAATAGGAAACTTCGCTAACGCTTCATCTGCCAAAAGCACAGCTGATTCACTTAAACAACGAGTGTCTGCGGGGTCAGAGGTCATACACCGTGACCCCGACTGATCGTCTGTTATTGTAGAGTCGACTCTATCATGCTGTCGAGGGACAACTGGGAAAGAAATCTTTTGGCAATGTGAGTCGGGACAATATTTGGTCTACTTTAAATTTGTTTGCTTTTTCCTTTATTTTGCTTGAAGATTTTGTAGATTATTTAGATTATCTAAAAGAATGTTTGCGATAATATTGGAAGATCTTTCATTTCTTGTGAATTTATTGTTATACTATTTTTTTTTTTTTTTTGGTCGGCAACAACTTTACACCGGTAACATGAATGCTTGATTTCACATGTACACTAAAGGCTTAATTTTTAAATGCTTTTGATAGAGTCTATTCTGCTCAGCAAAGCTGCATTTATTTGATCAAAAATACAGTAAAAATGTGAAATGTTAAATCATCTGTTTTCTATGTGAATATACAGTAAAATATAATTTATATCCAGTGATCAAAGCTGAATTTTCAGCATCATTCCTCCAGTCTTCATTGTCACATGACCCTTCAGAAATCATTCTGATAGGCTGCATTTATTTGATCAAAAATACAGTAAAAATCTGAAATATTTTTAACATTTAAAATATCAGTTCTCTATGTGAATATACAGTAAAATAGAATTTATATCCAGTGATCAAAGCTGAATTTTCAGCATCATTCCTCCAGTCTTCATTGTCACATGACCCTTCAGAAATCATTCTAATATGATGATTTGATGCTCAAGAAACATTTATGATTATTATATTTTTTTTGAAAACTGCTACAATTTAATTTTTAAGGATTCTTTGATGAACAAATTTAATGGATTCTTGCTGAATAAAGGTACTGATTTCTTTCAAAACGAAAATGCTTTGGGGAAATGTATCAGAAAGGTGTGGTTGCGAGGATGTTCTGGGTGGTTTCTAGTACATTGCCAAGGTGTTCTTGGTAGTTGCTAAGGTGTTCTGGGTGGTTGCTAAGAGGTCTAAGTAGTTTCTAGGAGGTTGCTAAGGTGTTCTGAGTGGTTGCTAAGAGGTCTAAGTAGTTTCTAGGAGGTTGCTAAGGTGTTCTGAGTGGTTGCTAAGAGGTCTAAGTGGTTTCTAGGTGGTTGTTAAGGTGTTCTGGGTGGTTTCAAGGATCTTGCTAAGGTGTTCTGGGTGGTTGTTAGGGAGTTGCTAAGGTGTTTTAAGTGGTTTCTAGGAGGTCACTAAGGCACTGGGTGGTTGCTAAGGTGTACGTAGTTGTTGCTATGGGTTTACTAAGGTGCTCTAATAGGTCTAATTGGTTTCGAGGTGGTTTTTAAGGTGTTCTGGGTGGTTTCAAGGTGGTTTATTTTGCTAAGGTGCTCTGGGTGGTTGTTAGGGAGTTGCTAAGGTGTTTTGAGTGGTTTCTCGGAGGTCACTAAGGCATGCTGGGTGGTTGCTAGAAGGTTGTGAGGGTGTTCTGGGTGGTTGCTAAGGTGTACTTGGTTGTTGCTAGGGGTTTGCTGAGGTGCTCTAATAGGTCTAATTGGTTTCTAGGTGGTTTTTAAGGTGTTCTGGTGGTTACTAAGGGGTGACTGAGGTGTGCTGCGTGGTTTCTGGTGTGTTGCTAAGATGTTCTGTGTGGTTGCTAGATGGTTGTGAGGTTGTTCTGGGTGGTTGCTAAGGTGTACTTGGTTGTTGCTAGGGGTTTGCTAAGGTGCTTTAATAGGTCTAATTGGTTTCTAGGTGGTTTTTAAGGTGTTCTGGTGGTTACTAAGGGGTGACTGAGGTGTACTGGGTGGTTTCTGGTGTGTTGCTAAGATGTTCTGTGAGGTTGTTCTTGGTGGTTGCTAAGGGTTTGCTTCTTTCAAAACCCCCAAACTTTGGAATGGTCGAACAGTGTATTTGCGTTTTGAAGCGTATGGAAGCACAATTCATGACACACTGCATGTATGTCCTTTCAGCTGGTCTGTTTGTGTTTGTGTTTGTTGTTTTGTGGAGGTGTTCCTCATGCCGTCCTCTGACTGATGGACACATTGGCCACCTGTCGTTTCGTCAAAGGTAGCGTATGATAATGCTAGTCATCTGTCTGAGGTAATGCTTTATTTTTGAAGCTGTGTTCTGTGCATCGGGTCAGCGTCTGTACCTGCAGACCGCGCTCGCACGCGGTGTCTTTCTCTCCTTTCATGCAGAGACTCTGCCGCATGTATTTTGAGTGTGCAGAAGTGGGCAGGTGTAATGGTGAGAAAATCCAGCTAATAATCCTCGGTTCGACGCTGTCACCTTCCCAGTTAATTAAGCGTAACGCAGGTGGGTGGATTGAAACAGTGTCCTGTGGGAATCTGGACATACAGCTTAGATTCCACATGGGATGTGCCCTGTGGCCAAAATCATATATCACCATGACGTTATATATCATCATAAAGTTATTTTTGCTGGAAAATCAATGTAAAAGGGTTTAATGTTTGTAGTTATCACATGATGATGACTTTGATAGTCCAGTGAATGAAATCCATTCAAAATGAACTTTATCCCGATTGATTATTTCAGTATTTTTATTCAGAACATTGCTAATGTGTTCTGGGCGGTTTCTAAGGGGTCTGGGTTTCTAGGTTGTTGCCAAGATGTTTTGGTGGTTACTAAGGTGTTCTGGGAAGTTTCTGGGAGTTGACTAAGCAATTCTGTCTGGTTCTGAATGGTTTCTAGACTTGGTGGTTGCTAGGAGGTTGCTAAGGCATTCTGGGTGGTTGGTAGGGTGTTACTAAGGTGTACTTGGTTGTTGCAGGGGGTTGATAAGGTGTTCTGGGAGGTTTCTAGGAGGTCACTAAGTCATTCTGGATAGTTGCTATGAGGTTGCATGAGTGTTCCTGGAGGGTTTCCAGCCCATTGCTAAGGTGTTCTTGATGGTTGGGGTTGCTAACGTCTTCTGGATGGTTGCTAATAGGTCTAAGTGTTTTCTAAGTGGTTGCTAAGGTGTTCTGGTGGATACTAAGAGGTTACTTAAATGTTCTGGTGGTTTGTATGATGTTGCTAAGGTGTTCTGGGTGGTTTCTAGGGTGTTGCTAAGGTGTCTTGGTAGTTGCTAGGGGGTTGCTAAGGTGTTTTGGAAGTTGCTAGGGGGTTGCTAAGGTGTTTTGGGAGGTTTACGAAGTCACCAAGGCATTCTGGTAGTTGTTAGAAGGCGGCCAATGTCTTGGTAGCTGCCGGGCCGTCCTGGGAGGTTTCTGGTTGGTTGATAAGGTGTTCTGAGTGGTTTCTAGGGTGTTGCTAAGGTGTTTTGGTAGTTGCTAGGGGGTTGCTAAGGTGTTTTGGGAGGTTTACGAAGTCACTAAGGCATTCTGGTAGTTGTTAGGAGGCGGCCTATGTCTTGGTAGCTGCCGGGCCGTCCTGGGAGGTTTCTGGTTGGTTGATAAGGTGTTCTGAGTAGTTTCTAGGGGGTTGCTAAGGTATACATGTTGTATGGTCCAACAGGTGAAATTGTGTGTCTGGTCACTAAGGGTCACACAGGGTAACCCACTCAGCGATAATACTTTGTGCTAGAGGTTATCAACCCTGTGTTTGAGCAATCACAGTAATGTTGTTTGCTTAACAACCCCCAGAAAATGTGATTTAGCGGTCCGATTCTGCTGTGCTGGTATTTTATCAGAACGCATTGCTATAAATGGGCTCCTCCTGGGTTGAAACTCAATGGCATCATTAGCTTTCATGGGCTCTTAATGTTTTCTGGAGTGCATTATTTCATTAGCAAGGCCTCGAGTGTCCCTCAAGAGCTTCATTGCTCTGACTGCCATGGAGCTCCAGATAAACGGGATGAGCATCAATCATGTGGCTCCGCCCTGGAACATAATGGGCTCAAATACACAGCGTCCTGCGGACAGTGGCGGGGCGAGTGGATCGTCTTCTTCCGTGGCACGTCAGGGTTCCTGAGCTGCACTGCTGTGACTTACTGCTAATGAATGTTAATAATCCGTACTCTTAATTATGAAGGTGAGGCCTCCATAAACCCAACATTAGAAGAGAGATGGAAAAAATGATTTGGATGCAACAATTGCATATTTTCTTTCAACTTCCATGTTCTTTAATCCGCTATTTTTCAGCTCTTATTTGAGGTTGTGGTCCTCAGCACGCAACAATGTTTTATTTAGCATGTATTATTATTGTTTTAATTGACATTTAATTGTGTATTTCTCAGGATTGGGAAAGGTCCCCGAGCCAGGACTTGAACTTGGGTCGCCCGAAACACAACCGCACCGCACCTCGAAGTGCCGCCCACGAGGCTATCGGCTCCGCCAGTTAGAAAATACTCAAATAAATGTTATTTTATAAGTTATACAAGTCATATTTGTAAAATTATTGCTACAAAGAAAACAGAATTATCACTCTTTGTATTCGTTCTGTCCATCACCACTTCACTTCATTCAGAACACAGAGAATCATTATCCATGTCCTCAGGTCAGGCATAAAAGCTTAAAAGCTTCTTCAGTCTGAACTCTAATAGTAGCAGATTCTTCCAGAAACACTTGAGTCACAATTCCATGAATTCAAATAACCTGTTTATTTCAGGATAATTGCAGGATGAGTCAGCGCAGGTGATGGGAAGTGCGCACGTGTGTGTGTGTGTGTGTGTGTGAGGGAGAGAGAAAGAGATTTAAATGATGTTGCTTCAGTCATCCAGGGCTCCTGATTAGGCTCCACCCCCTGCTACTCTTGTATAGGGTCTGCCTCCTGCTGCTATTGGTTAGGCTCCACCCCCTGCTGCTATTGGTTAGGCTCCACCCCCTGCTGCTATTGGTTAGGCTCCACCCCCTGCTGCTATTGGTTAGGCTCCGCCTCCTGCTGCTATTGGTTAGACTCCACCCCCTGCTGCTATTGGTTAGGCTCCGCCTCCTGCTGCTATTGGTTAGGCTCCACCCCCTGCTGCTATTGGTTAGACTCCAACCCCGCTGCTCTCGGTTAGGCTCTGCCTCCTACTGTTATTAGTTAGGCTCCACCCCCTGCTGCTCTTGGTTAGGCTCCGCCCCTGCTGCTATTGGTTAGGCTCCAAGTTGCTCTTGGTTAGGCTCCGCCCATGTCGCTATCCATCCATCCATTCATCCATCCATATAACTGGCCTAATTCGATAAATGGACTTGGCTCAGGTGGAATTGACTCACATTTTCTCCATGAAACGGGATCAAATGCATCATGCTTGTTATTTTAACCCTTCTGAACCGAACCTGGTGTTGGGATGGTGCCGGGATTCAAGGCCAGTATATGGAGCGTCTCATCTCACATATTGAAGTGCCACGCCGGTGGCCCAGCTGTGATTTATTCCTCATTTGGTCCTTGGCTTTCCTGCGGAGAGGGCGACCCTCATTGTGTTATGAGAATATGACCATACAGCAGTTTGATGAGGTGGGGAGAGGCGTGCCGCTACTTTATTATGTCATCAGCCTTCGCTGGATGATAAAACAGGGAAAATCCCAGACACACACTGAACATCACAGGACTCTTTTCATTCGAGACAGCAATAATCCACCAAACAAAGCACGAAAATGAACGAAAGTAAACTGAAGATGTGCAGAAATATGAGCTAATTCAATATATTAATAAAATACGCTGTATAAATAATGCCGAAATAACACTGGAACTCGTACCGTCACTGAAATGACACCCGGTAACCTCCTAAAATCTCCGAATCTCTCCGGATCAAGCTCTCATGCTGTTTCTGCCACAACAGATTCTGTGACCCAAATAGAATTACGTAATTGGCTCCAAATGTTGACATTTAACAAATGCTTTTGTACTTGATTCTGATATTTAGGGGAGTTTGTGTTCCGACTGCTGCCTGCTCCAATCCAATCAATTTGTTTGTTTATTGACAAGCATCACTATTGTTGGCTCATACTTACAGGTCTGGGGGGGGGGGGTCTCCAGGATGGGTTTTTGTTTGGTTGAGTGTCACTTTGATGTCACTGTACTAAATAAAAGAAGTAAGTCCGAGCTCGTTCCCTCTGTACGGGCGTTAGATCCGGTTTGCTCAGGCCACGTGAAGCTCCGGTATTGACCAGCGCTGTGTGACTTCACTGGGAGGTTTGATTTTACAGTAGCTAAAATAACACATTGATCTCTGGGCCTGCGCTCTCAGTGGGGTTAGGGGTCATCTGGACTTCACTGAGAATCACCGAACGCGACGTCCTGATCAATTCGACAGCGTATGACATCACAAAACAACCCGCGGGCCAAAACATGATGTGTGTGTAGTGATTTCTACAGACCCGATAACACGGAGAGCTTTTATGTCAGTTTAATTTAAGAAATATTTTCATCCTTAAAGTTTTCTAATACGTTTTAAGTTTCAACTTTACCTCAAAAATGCATTGAGAAATATTTGAGCTCATATTGAGATATTTGCTTTTTATAGAGTTCTCAAATATATTTATTTAAGTTTAAAATTTGTCTCAAAAATGATAAGAAATATTTCCATTCAAAAAGTTTTCTAATTCGTTTTAAGTTCATATTGAGATATTTTGTTTTAATCAAGTTTTTAAATATGTTTTATTTAAGTTTCAAATACCTGAAAAATGTATTGGCAAAAATTTGAGTTATTTGGTTTGAATAGAGTTCTGAAATATGTTTTAAGTTTCAACTTTTTCCTCAAAATATTCTTTTAGAAATATTTGAGCTTATGTTGAGATATTTGGTTTTCATATTGTTTTCAAATATATTTTTTAAGTTTAAAATTTGTCTCAAAAATGATAAGAAATATTTCCATCCATAAAGTTTTCTAATTCGTTTTAAGTTTCAACTTTACCTCAAAAATGCATTGAGAAATATTTGAGCTCATATTGAGATATTTGCTTTTTATAGAGTTCTCAAATATATTTATTTAAGTTTAAAATTTGTCTCAAAAATGATAAGAAATATTTCCATTCAAAAAGTTTTCATAAAGTTTTCTAATACGTTTTGAGTTTCAACTTTACCTCAAAAATGCATTGAGAAAAATTTTAGTTCATATTGAGATATTTGGTTTTCATAATGTTTTCAAATACATATTTTTTTAAGTTTAAAATTTGTCATAAATGTATTGAGAAATATTTGAGCTCATATTAAGATATTTGTTTTTTTAATCAAGTTTTTAAATATGTTTTATTTCAAAGTTTCAAATACCTCAAAAATGTATTGGCAAAAATTTGAGTTATTTGGTTCTGAAATATGTTTTAAGTTTCAATTTTTTCCTCAAAATATTCTTTTAGAAATATTTGAGCTTATGTTGAGATATTTGGTTTTCATAATGTTTTCAAACGTATTTTTATAAATAAGTTTAAAATTTGTCACAACTTTATTGAGAAATATTTGAGCTCATATTAAGATATTTTAGTTTAGTATTTTATAAATATTTGAGTTCATATGGAGTTAGTTATAGAGATCTTTTAACAACAATATCGAGAAATGTTTTTGTTGAGATATTTGTTTTTTGTCTTTGTTTGTTTACAATTTGACGAATGTATTGAGAAATATTTCAATCGCAAATATGTCAACACATTTGATGAATATTTTCATTCATATTGAGATATCTGACTTTCAATTGCAGACTCCAATATATTTTAAGTTTAAAACTATAATATAAGTTTAAATAAAATCAGACACTTTGAGATCTCTTGATCTGAGCACAGTTTTGTGTGCTGTCAGGAGAAACGTCTCCATTTAGGATGTTTCTTACATGTGTTTTACTCCGGATCTTGTGTAAGCGGATGATGCAATCCTAACACCGGCTGCTGATGGGGGTCCGTGTCCCGAGGCATTAAACGCCTGAACCGTCCCTTCAGCTGTCGCCAGCAGCTCAAACACACACAGATCTGTGTGCCTTTTTGGCTTTGGACTTTTAACACTTTTGAATAAATAAGAAAAGAGGCCCATATTGTTGTGTGCATCAACAGATTGAATGAAACTCCCATGACCTCTCAGGGCATCAGCGGCAAACGTAATTATTGAGAAGTCAGCGAGAGGCTCGGGAATAATTCACCGCTCACAGTGTTATCAAGTAAACGTAACACTGTCTTGGAAACTGTGATCCACAGAGGAAATGTAACCGGAGCACCGGGTGCGTATTCGTGACGTCTTACGGGCTGCGATTCTGCCTGAGCTTCATCTTTTAGCACACATTTAAATACTTTGATTAATATTAAGCAATAATGGCATTTGTAACAAGATGCAATACCATTTCAAAGAGTTTTTTGTGAAGGAAAGAAACAGCCATTAGAAATATGATCACGGTCGACCAATGGGCTGCGTTTCCCAAAAGCATCGTAAGCCGAAATTGATCGTGAAAACGATCGTACGACTGATCTTAATATTATGGTCTGTTTCCCAATCGCAGCTTGAAAATCTTCGTAGAACGACGAGTGCTCTGGAGTAATCGTACATCCCCAAGTGGATTTATGAGGACACCTGCAGGACAACCGGCAGATTACACTTTTATCTAGATTTAACGCACTGCAGCGTGAGTGAGTGATGCAATAATAATGTTTTGATTGTACACTTTATTGTACTCGTTTTTTGTTTTTCGCATGAATTTATAAATGAAATAATTAAAAAGGGAAGAAAAAGATAGAAATACACATCTAAATTAAATGAATGACCAAAAAAAAAAAAAAAATATGCTTCAAAGACTGGGCAAAATAGGGATGAATTCAAAACAATCCGACGTTGCACGAAAACGAATCCACAACAGATGACGATTATTAGGTTAAATGTTCACAATGCGATTCCATACAAGGTTATATTTCAGCACCGCGACTCTTGAGTAGCACGTAGAGCGCGTTCGTGTTAAGTGCGTTTATGGGAAGAAAACCACGAGCGTTCGTAACCTTTGCACGCTCTTAAGAGATAAGATACATCGTTATCGGGAAACCCGGCCCTGATGTGTTGCGCTCAAAGTCAGGCGACAATGAAACATGCAAAGTTTCGTGTCAGTGCCTCACATTTAGTTTCATGCCTCACATTTCTTCGGCGGTTTGTCTATCGACACGAAATCCGGAAGTTGTTGCTGGCATTTTGCCAAAAGGTGATTTAACGCTAAATTACTATGTCGCACAAACCACAAGGCTTTGTATCGTTGGACGCGGCATTGATTCAGGAGTCTAAGGAGAGAACGCCGATCACACCTAAGCGTTTGGGTGTTTTATTTCACCACTAGGTGGCGCTAGCTCGAAAATTCTCAGGCTTCTTCAAGGCATCGTGCTGATGACCCGCACCAAGTTTCGTAGTGATACACTAATGCGTTCATGAAATACAGCTTTTTAGGACAAAATTCAAAGTGGCCGACGTGGGAAAGTTCATTCGACGTGCCAAATCTAACGAGATCACTTTTTTTTGAGCGGGCCATTAAGTTAAAATAAAAAATAAAAAATTAATTTCTCCAGACCAGTAGGTGGCGCCGAAAGGCAGCATGAATACGGTAAAGCGTTTAACGTCTATTTCCGCAAGCGCCACCTGAAATCCGTCCGCGCGTTTTTTGAAAGCGGTTTGACAAATCGACTTTATTTTTGTTGGCATGATTTGATTACGATCTTGCTTACGTTATGAAAATCTAAACTACGACCTAGGAGGAGTTCAAAAAAAAAAAAAAAAGTCGTTTTATTGGGAAAAATCGAAAACTTGACGGAAAAGACGGCATCGGATCATAGAATCGAAACTGAGCCACGGAATCAGAATTTGTTTCCAGTTTTTTAGCGTAAACGGCACTGCCACTTTAGACAGTAGGTGGCGCTAGAGGGATTCAGTTAGAGACTCCAAATCTGCTCTGGTCTGTCCTCGATCAGTGTGCCAAATTTCATCTTTCCCGCGAGCGTTTCTCTGGCCTGCCGGAGACTTCCAGAGAGGAAGAAGAAGAAGAAACGGAAGAAGAGTAATATGGACGGCTCCTAATTACACTTTACAATATATTAACCCTTGTGTTGCGGGTCAATTTGATTTGATTTTAGATTTTCATGTTGTTGTTTTTTCTTGATATTTTGTGACTTTTTCTCATTTATCATCATGCAAAGTTTCAACATGCTGGTGTTTTTTGACACATGCAAACAAAATCACTGTTACGTTCGCCGGGTCAATTTGACCCGCATATTTTAACGCTCTAAAGCAACTGTGCTGACCCCAAATAATAACATTTCTTGGTTATATTTTGTTATTTTTTTTTTTTTTTACTACCTTATGAAGCTAAAAAATGAGGTTTTCCACACTTATTTCAACACAGAAACATGTTTTAAGCAGCAGCGTGTGTGTGAAGTTCAGATCCAGAACGCTCTTGACTTCATGAAATGAGTTCACAAAACAGCCGACTTAGGAAAAGTACAAGTATTTTCATTATACGGCTGCATTTAATTGTTCAGTTATGATGTTCTAAGAAAAAAAAAAGTAAAAAAAAAAAAAAATGAATTTATTGTATTTAAAAATGTACTTTGAAATTTTATCCAAAAAAAATCTGTTTTAAAAAATGATTAAAAAACATTTTCATTCAATCTTATCTTCAGATATATATATATTTTTGGACTATTTGACAGATGTTGATATTAATAATTTACAGTTTGTACCTTAATCTTTGTTGTTTTTCAACAATTGAATCCAATTGGGGTCAATTTGACCCGCTCCATAACGAGTGGACTCAGAAAAAACATAGAAAACAGGTGTTTTAAGAAGAGAATTTTGAGTCTTACCGACTCAAACGGTCCCGAAACAATATTTAAAGTCAGCAAACACCATGCACTTTAGGAGTATGTCGCGTTTACTGGAGCTGATGTTAATGAACTTTGAGCTGAGGTTGCACCGGGGCAACAGCAGCGGCTTCTTAGGAAGCGAGGAGAACAATGCAACTCAGTGTGAGGGACCATGTGACCCCAGAACTCCTCTTTGTGCAGGTGACCGAAACAATGTGCTGCTATGGCAACACTTTTGGCCCACAAATACCTGAGAAGGCTCCTGCCTGCACTTTCTAAGCTAGAGGAAAAACATACTCTCTTTCTCTCTCTGTGCATTTGAGTTTTCACGTGGTGATGCAATTATATCTATATGGCGTTGTGATTTAGTTTGAATGTGAGAGTTTTACTCAGCACAACTCTTGCAGATTTACATATTGAATAGTATCATTTACATCATGCATTTGGTAGATGTGATCGCATTGCATTAAAGGTGTAGATTTTTGTTGTATTTCATGCATAATATTTATACTAGTTAGTGTTCGACTGACGTTGCATTGAAGGTATGCTATAATTTTTGCATTGGAAGCATACTTTTTTTTAGTTTTTAGCGTCATTTACATCATGCATTTGGTAGATACTTTCATCTAAAGTAACTTGCATTGCATTAAAGGTGTAGATTTTTATTGTATTTCATGCATACTATTTATACTAGTAAGTGTTCGACTGACGTTGCATTGAAGGTATGCCATAATTTTTGCAGTGTGATTGCATTGGAAGCATACTTTTTTTTAGTTTTTAGCGTCATTTACATCATGCATTTGGTAGATACTTTCATCTAAAGTAACTTGCATTGCATTAAAGGTGTAGATTTTTGTTGTATTTCATGCATAATATTTATACTAGTTAGTGTTCGACTGACGTTGCATTGAAGGTATGCTATAATTTTTGCATTGGAAGCATACTTTTTTTTAGTTTTTAGCGTCATTTACATCATGCATTCGGTAGATACTTTCATCTAAAGTAACTTGCATTGCATTAAAGGTGTAGATTTTTATTGTATTTCATGCATACTATTTATACTAGTAAGTGTTCGACTGACGTTGCATTGAAGGTATGCTATAATTTTTGCATTGGAAGCATACTTTTTTTAGTTTTTAGCATCATTTACATCATGCATTCGGTAGATACTTTCATCTAAAGTAACTTGCATTGCATTAAAGGTGTAGATTTTTATTGTATTTCATGCATACTATTTATACTAGTAAGTGTTCGACTGACGTTGCATTGAAGGTATGCCATAATTTTTGCAGTGTGATTGCATTGGAAGCATACTTTTTTTTAGTTTTTAGCGTCATTTACATCATGCATTTGGTAGATACTTTCATCTAAAGTAACTTGCATTGCATTAAAGGTGTAGATTTTTATTGTATTTCATGCATACTATTTATACTAGTTAGTGTTCGACTGATGTTGCATTGAAGGTATGCTATAATTTTTGCATTGGAAGCATACTTTTTTTTAGTTTTTAGCGTCATTTACATCATGCATTCGGTAGATACTTTCATCTAAAGTAACTTGCATTGCATTAAAGGTGTAGATTTTTATTGTATTTCATGCATACTATTTATACTAGTAAGTGTTCGACTGACGTTGCATTGAAGGTATGCCATAATTTTTGCAGTGTGATTGCATTGGAAGCATACTTTTTTTTAGTTTTTAGCGTCATTTACATCATGCATTTGGTAGATACTTTCATCTAAAGTAACTTGCATTGCATTAAAGGTGTAGATTTTTATTGTATTTCATGCATGCTATTTATACTAGTTAGTGTTCGACTGATGTTGCATTGAAGGTATGCTATAATTTTTGCATTGGAAGCATACTTTTTTTTAGTTTTTAGCGTCATTTACATCATGCATTCGGTAGATACTTTCATCTAAAGTAACTTGCATTGCATTAAAGGTGTAGATTTTTATTGTATTTCATGCATACTATTTATACTAGTAAGTGTTCGACTGACGTTGCATTGAAGGTATGCCATAATTTTTGCAGTGTGATTGCATTGGAAGCATACTTTTTTTTAGTTTTTAGCGTCATTTACATCTTGCATTCGGTAGATACTTTCATCTAAAGTAACTTGCATTGCATTAAAGGTGTAGATTTTTATTGTATTTCATGCATACTATTTATACTAGTAAGTGTTCGACTGATGTTGCATTGAAGGTATGCTATAATTTTTGCATTGGAAGCATACTTTTTTTTAGTTTTTAGCGTCATTTACATCATGCATTCGGTAGATACTTTCATCTAAAGTAATGTGCATTGCATTAATGGTGTAGATTTTAATTGCAATTCATGCATTCAGATATTATACATTAAAACTAGTTGTACGGCATTCGACTGACGTTGCATTGAACGCATGCATTTTAATGTATTTAAATATTCTATTTCTCCATTATGCATCTATTAATAGTTATGTTAAAAAGCATGCATGCATATATAGAATAAAAGTAATCAGCTATTTTAGATTAAAGTAGGGAACTGAGCCAAATCCAAAAATCAATGCATGTTAATACAATGCATTAAACGCTCTGAACTGACATTTCATTCGACGCTGGTGAGTTTTGTACAGGCAAAAATGTGTTTGCGTTATAAAAACGAAGTGAAATCTGTGAATGAAGCGTTTTTGTAAACGTACATCTCGCGTCCCACGTGCAATAATTGGACTATCCTCGGAGAAGGGAATTCCGAGCGCTATACTTTTAAATAATTTTGATTGGCTTCTCTCATTCATGAACCGCTGCCGAACAATTATTGGGAGGAAATTGCAGCTGCTTGAGTTGATTATCAAAGTACCGGCACTCTGTGCTTGCTGTGCGTGTCTAATCAAAGCGTGCTGTACTACATCCACTCAAACACACACACACACACATGCACAGTTGTCCATTGAACGCGGCCCTGTCGACCCCCTCCGTGTGTGTAGGTGGTAGATGTGACATTTAAAACCAGTTCCACATCTCACCTGCTGTTTACAGGCCTCACACTGCGGCTGCTGCGACAAAAACGCCCCGTGTCACAGCATATGAGACCTTTACACAAGAACTCCATCTGGAATCAGACCGTGAATGGTTCGGACGCAAAAAAATGAGCTGTATTTGAAATGTGAAGCTTATTTTGAACAGGTATACAATTCGGCTGCCTACACGCCGTCAAACGGAAGAATAATGTCTGGAAAAACGGCACGCTGGGTGCGCGGTGTGGCGTTTGAAGGCACGGTTAGATCGTTCTGTCATCGTTTACTCACACTCGTGCTGTTCCACACCTGGACGACTTTCTTTCTTCGGTGGAAGAAACACAAAAGATGAGATGCTGTTCATTTTCATAGCATGAAAGTGTACGCTGACGGAGCTGTCAATCTCCTGAAAGCGGCATAAAAGAAACAATCCGTACTGTTTGTGCTATTTGGAAGAATATAGTGCACAAGTTTTATGGACTATTGTTGTGGTGCTTTTGTAGAGCATGACGACCCCTAGTTACTATAAACACTCATTGCACTGTAATATTTCTCCAAAATGTCTTCATTTCCACAAGATAATGAGAGTTTAGAGCAGTGGTTCTCATGCAGGAGGCCTCGGCACACTTCCAAAGGGACGCAAGATTACTTAAACGTGTTCAAATGAGGCCGAACAAGGTGTAAAATAAGCTTGTTTTCATTTGTTTTCAGGGTTATCATGGTCTCGGATAAACTGGATAAACTGGATGAGGGAACTTTAAATGTGTGATTTTTAGACCTGCAAAAGTCATGGAAATAAAAAGTCATTTCATTAAAAAAAAAAGAATATTTTTATAACTTTTAAGACCCTCATGGTTTACATTTTTCTTACCAATGTATTGTTTTATATGTATGTATTATGGAAAAATCATGGAAATTCACTAGTAATAAAAAGAACGAAGATCATTTAGTTATTGGAATTATGGCATTTAATCATTTATAGGAATTTTATTTCATTACTTTATTAAGTTGCATCTGCTAGTTCATGTAAATAAAAAGTGTGAAAATGTTGTCATTATGTTTAAAATAAGACAAAAGAAGGTTTAAAATAAGCTAAAAATCAAGATTTAGTAGGATTAATAAATATCGATGATATTTTAATGTTTTCCCTTAAGAACTGTCATTACTATTTAAGAACCTGCAGGTTATCCAGAGTATGATCTGGATATACTGTAAAATGAATATATATATATATATATATATATATATATATATATATATATATATATATATATATATATATTTTATATAGCTTTGTCATTATAGCAGAAGTATTTGAACAATGAGAGGCCTTGGAGTCTAAAATCTTAAGAAACGCTGATTTACAGCTTGTAATTGGAGAGCTGCTGGTTTGAGTCAGTCCATGAGTCATGAGGAACAAGAGGTTTATTTGCTGAGATTGTCCTTGAAGTTCATAGAAATGTTTTTTTACTGCATTTTACAAAACTTACAGCTTTTATATTCTCCTGAATATTGCTGCTTCTCTCTCCCTCAGGTCTTGAACCTCTTCTTGGCGTTGCTCCTCAGCTCCTTCAGCGCGGACAACCTCTCCGCTCCGGACGAAGACGGAGAAATGAACAACCTGCAGATCGCCATCGCTCGGATCCAACGGGGGATGCTGTGGCTCCGGCAGGCGCTCTGCGACTTCTTTAATGGGAACTTCAAGCGGCGGCGACAGAAGGCGAAGGAGGCCAAAGCCATGCTGAAGCTCAAGAGGCTCAGCCAGCAGGCGCACTGGGCAGAAGGGAACGGGACGGCCGGCGTCATCGAGCGCGGCGGGGAGGAGGACAGCTACATGACCAACCCCAACCTCACCATCAGCGTGCCCATCGCGCCCGGAGAGTCAGATGTGGAGTTTCCAGAGGAAGAGGAGGAGGACGAAGATGATGTGTGCGAGAGCTCGGAGGAGGAAGAGGTGGTTGAAGAAACGAAGCCGGTGAGTGAACACAGCCGAAGCTGAATGTTGCCGTAGTCAGTCACTGTCATTTTGGCAGGTTGAATTTTATATAAATGCATTTTTCAATTCCAGTCTTTTTTTCTCCTTTATTATGAAAGTACAGTAAGTAGGCAGGAAGTGAAGTGGGAGAGAGAGAGGGGCACGGGATCGGGAACGTTCTGTGAACCGGAACTCGAACTCGGGTCACCAGAAGTGCGACGGAGCAATATGTTGGTGCTGCCCACGAGGCTATCGGCACAGACTCAATTGTAGTGTTTTTTTGCCTCTATTATGAAAGTATAGTAAGTAGACAGGAAGTGAAGTGGGAGAGAGAGAGAGGGGCACGGGATCGGGAACGTTCTGTGAACCAGAACTCGAACTCGGGTCACCAGAAGCGCGACGGAGCAATATGTCGGTGCTGCCCACGAGGCTATCAGAGCCAACTCAATTGTAGTGTTTTTTGCCTCTATTATGAAAGTACAGTAAGTAGGCAGGAAGTGAAGTGGGAAAGAGAGAGGGGCACGGGATCGGGAACGTTCTGTGAACCGGAACTCGAACTCGGGTCACCAGAAGCGCAACGGAGCTATATGTCGTGCTGCCCACGAGGCTATCGGCACAGACTCAATTGTAGTGTTTTTTTCCTCTATTATGAAAGTACAGTAAGTAGACAGGAAGTGAAGTGGGAGAGAGAGAGAGGGGCACGGGATCGGGAACGTTCTGTGAACCGGAACTCAAACTCAGGTCGCCAGAAGCGTGACGCCGCTATATTTCTATGCTGCCCACGAGGCTATCGGTACCAACTCTATTATAATCTTTTGAAAAGGCATCTGAAATAATAAATGTAAAAGTGCAATGTAGTGTTCTCAAATATATTTCAATATATATCAATACTGAAATATCTAAAACATTTCCAATACTCATTTTCCGCAGAATAGGAACACGATACCAGCTGCGAGTCGACACACAAACCCGCTTCATTTAATTTCCTCCGGATGAATATCGTTGATGTTTCAGGGGTTTAATTGCAGTGTGCATATTGTGCATAACTTGACTCATTTCCGCAGATTTTGTGCTCACACGCACATAAATCCGCCTCTCACTACTAAATTGAGCTCTTTTTCGCTGCTTTTTGCACTTCAACAGCCAAATACACACAAAATAAGTGAGTTTGGCGAGTATTCACGTAAACACAGTCAGTTATGTTTGAAGTGAAAGCAAACAGTTGAGAAAGAAAACACATGTGTAACAGTATATTGGATCCTTGCGTCAGCTCCTAAACTAATATACCTGCTTCCAAATTATGAGATAATATTATATATATATATATATATATATTATATATATATATGATAGTTTCCCCTCATGGTATCATTCAAAATTAACAATTTAATTTAAGTAAAACTAAAACCATATCCCAGTCTGTCAGTAACGCTCTGTTTACTTCCTGTCTCCCTCTGAAAAGCACAGTGTGCTCTGATTGGTCGGCTGGAGCGGTGTGTTGTGATTGGTGTTTGGGAAATGTCCCGCCCCTTACCTTAACTGCCAGTTCCAACACACCACTAACTAACTCAACCAGGCCCCACCCCTTTATTCTGCGCATGAATTATTTAAATGAGGAATATCGTGATGTGTTTGTTCCCGGAAGAGATTATTTAGAGAACAACTGGAGAGCTTTTTCATGCTCAAACAGCAACGTTACACACACACTAATGTGCTCAAATCAGAATAGGTGCTCTTTAAGACAAAGACATTTAAAAGCGTCCTCAAGCGTCCTGTACATTCTGCTTCGTTCCGGTTATGTTTGGGTTCATATTTACCCAGCTGTAAAACAATCAAACTGCAGTCAGCGAGACGGTCTCTGCGGACGGCCAGAAACAAACTGCAAAGTGGAATAGACTTTATGTCAGGGGTCAAAAGTGTGAGCCTAGATCTATAAAATCCTTCAAATTTGCTATTGATGCTGTCGTTAATGTTTCATTGGGAGATTAACGGCACAATAACGCAGTTGCATCGACTGAATCGTTTAAGTTAACGTTCGTTCTCTAAACTGTCGTGACATCTGCGCAAGGATAAAGCAATAATCCCACACGGGGCTTCTAGAAACGGCGGGATCACAAAGGTGTCCAGCTGTACTCAAATGAGCCGGCTCATCAGACCGTCTCCAGTCCTTTTAGCATCTTCCTCCAGGGAAGGTCTTGCACACAGAGATTAATAAGCAGCTATCAGACATCCAGCAGCTCTGCTTCTGTTCCTAAGTGAATCGCAGTTATGAACGCCCACTCAGCGCAGCTATTTTCTCCTGCGTCTTTCTCCGGAGACGTGTTCCCTTGAGCGGACACTCCCCAAAAATGGAGGTCAGGTCCACATGTTAGTTTTCCGACTGAGTCGCCGCCATATGTACATTGGCCAGCCCGAGGAAGAGCCTTGAGGTTCGACTGTACGAAACACAGCCTGCGGTTCAGCATGCATATGTGTCAAATCAACATCACAGATGCTTATGAAAGAGTTATTATGAAAGACTTTGCGTGAAATTCACACACGAATATATACATGAATATAAAGTGACAGTAAAAAACACTCACTGAGGATAATAATAAATGCACCAAAATCATCATAATAGAGTGATTTCTGAAGCACCATGTGACACTGAAGCCTGAAAAGTCAGCTTTGATCACTGGATATAAATATCTTTTTACTATTTATTCACATAGAAAATATATGGCATAAAATGTCAAATTTTTACTGTATTTTTGATCAAATAGATGTAAATTAAAAATAAATATTTGTATGCAAACAAAAGACTTTGTCAAATTAATACATTTTTTCAGTCTTTTCACTTAAATTGTTACATTGATAATATAATTTGAATTGAAAATTTGTACTAATTTGCATAAAAATAAGAATTTTAACACAAAAGTGCGCAGCATAACACTCTGTATGAAGTTATTAAGCGAACAGAGGCTCTTTCCCCAGCGAGGGCCCCTGGTTCACGCGGGTCCTGATTTCCCAGCATGCACCCTGCTGGCAGTTTGGCATCTGCAGTATGCTGGCAGTGTGTTTGGAGAATTCCCTATCATGATGGCGTTATGTAACAGACGGACCACCCGCTTTCACAAGTGTCACGTT
>CM074301.1:15605000-15665000 GCA_037194245.1 Opsariichthys bidens | reverse complement strand
TGCGATTATTAAAACCCATTTAATGAAGTAAACGCATGCGCGCGGTGATCTGGATCGGTCTCGCTGTAAACGCTGCTCCTCATGAACTCCATCTGCAGCTGGAAAGAGTGTTCGGAAATGCAACATCTTCACAAACTTATAATGAGCGGCGCTGAAGAGACGCTTTGAGAGCGCCTCGGTTTTATGAATGAAAGTGGGACGGTTTAACATTTGAAAAGGAAGAAATTAAAAGCTCGTGCATAAATATTAGTATTGTATTTTTACAGTTGTAATGTAAAATACATGTATTATTATTGTTTTTTGTGTAAATATTACAGTTTTTACAGTGAAACATAATTTGTTTTTTTAATGAGTAATTGTTTTATTCTATTTATTATTATTATTTTATCGCATATTGATATATAATCACAAAAAAATAACTAATTACCTAGCAACCTCATTTATTTTTATTGTTATTATTATCATCAATATATTACTGTTTATTATTATTAATTAGTATTATTAAATAAAAAGAAATATTGTATATCAATATGAATATCAAACAATAATAGCATTATTATTATTATTATTATTATAACTAATTGCGCCGCCCTACAACAGCAACAATTTTTCTTATTTTACAGTATAATATTTCCTATTTTGTTTTTAATGGGTTTTTAATATTATTATTATTATCAATATATTATTATTATTATTGTTATTATTATTATTAAATAATATATATATATATAGATATATATTTTACATTTTTAATTTTTTTAATAAAAATAAATATTATCAATATGGCTATCAACCAATAAAAACATTATTATTATAATTAATATTAATAACAATAATATGTATTTATTAAAAATATTTATTTTAATTATTAATATTTATTAATATTTTTTTTAATTTATATTATTTATATTTTCTGAATGTAAATAAATATATATATATATATAAAATATTATAATATATAAATATACATAATATATAAAATATAACATAAAAATGGTGTTTTTCTCCAAATCATGCAGCGCGAATAGAAAGTAATGCTTGTGTGTTGGTCGGTTTGACTCAGACGATCGAATCACAGGTGTGTCCAGTAAACAGGTAATAACGCGGTATGGATTTGTCCTACATCCTCGGCCGGAGTAATGGCATCATGTGATTAGATTGTGTTATTGATGTGATTGACGGACGCTGGTTCTCGGCAGGTGGAAGTGACGGATTTCTCTCCCCTGAATCAGCGCGATTAGACGGCCCGGCGCTCGAACACGCGGGTCTGATTTCACCGGTTCCAGTCGTACCCCTGCGGGAGGTTATTTATAGGGCTTTTGTGGCGGCCGCTGCTGGGATTCCTCACAGCACACTCGAGGTCGCTCCGGGATGCGTGCGAGACTAACAAAGCTGCATGCGTGCTAATGGGCCGTCACGCTTCTCCGCTCCGACAAAACGCTGGGATATTGATGATGTCATACTGAGCTCATTACCTGTTCTCATGTTCCACTTCAATCACATCAGATCATACAACAGCGGCGTTCGCAGACGCTTCAAGTGAAAAACGAGCCCTGGAGCGTCAGTGTGAGCGGCTGTAATTGGAGGAAAGGTTGACTGGTGATTGTGTTCATTGTCAAAGGACTGACTGACAGCTGTGTGATTTAGGATTTGGAATAGGACGGGTTGGGAAGAGGAAATCGGATGATAAACTATGATGTTGAGACAGAAAGGAAGAGAAATTAGATATTGCCTGGAAATGTCCAGGGTTTCGTTTGCCAAAAGCATTGTGCGGCCGAAGTAGAGCACTGGAAACCTAGATCGTATTTCGTCCCCAAATAATTTTTGTTTGAGTAAAATAAAGCCTTTTTTTTTTTTTTTGAGCATTACAAATTTTTTTTTTTGCATTGTTAAATTATTTTCATGAAAAATGTTCACGGTTTTACTGTAAAATTCACAATAGTAATATTTCTTATTTTGTTTTAATTAATAATTGTATATTTAATTAAATGTATTATTATTATGATACTAAATAAAAAATAAAAAAAAATAATAACAAAATGAGAACATTTATATTTATTTATTTACAGTAGAATGGGAATCTCATGTTCAAGTTTTAACAGTAAAAATTACAATAATAATATTTCTTATTTTGTTTTAATTTAATTAATAATTGCATATTTAATTATTTAATTATTAAAATTAAATGAGAATAAAATAAATAAAAACAAAATAAGAGAATTGTTTATTTATAAGTAGAATGTGACTCAGACATATCTATATTATTATTATTTTTATCTGAAAATGTTCAATGTTTTTACAGTAAAATTCACAGCAGTGACATTTCTTATTCTGTTTTAAATAATCATTGTATATTAATTAATTATTTAATATTATTATTATTAATATTAAAAACAAAAATTAATAAAAACTAAAATATTTTTTATTTTATTTTATATTTTATTTCATTTATTTTTTTTATTTTTTTATTTTTATTTTATTTATTTTACAATTTGTTCCGGACATGCTTGGCCGTTTGAGATTCACCCTTTTGTGTCATTATAACATAATGTACATAACAACTCAGTATTTACTCAGTTTTTCATTTTACAACCATGAATCAGCCGTGAATCATAATTTTCTACTCTCTTTTGCTGCTGCATTATGGGAAATGCTGTTTTCATTCTAGGCAGCATTTCATTTGTGGTTCATTTTCCTCGAAGAGAAAGACATTTTAAAGCATGATCTGAACAGCACAAAACTGCAGTTTTTCTTGCACATGTCTTTCAAATGTTTGTCCACATGATCTCAGCGGCGTCTGTGGCGGTGAAGCATGCTGTTTTTATCGTGCTGTGGGAGCCGTCAGGGGTGAAGCTCGGCCGCTCTGGTATTAAATTTCATTGGACACATCAGCAATCTCACAGCGTTAGTCAGACACGCGCGGTCTTCAGCGCTCCACTTAGCATGAGCTTTCCTCTTGTTTGAGCGGACGTGATGATGGACTGAGTGTGTCACAGTTTGACAAGGAAGCGAAAGTCGCACCTGGAGACTCGCTCACCCCTGGAACAGCAGAATAAATCAGCGGAGCGGGAACTGTCTGCCGTCACACACACACACACATTCAGAGTAAAGCAGTGCTTTCAACACTCGAGTCTTCTGACAAATTCTGTATTCAGAATATTAACCTTTGACCTCACAATTTCTTCATCATCACGAATGTACAGTCAGTTTAAAGAATCATCTCTCCATCCATTCATTCATAGTCTGTCTATATCCATATTTATTTATTACATAAATGTAATAATATTTACTGATATACATTTATTTACTTTTTGTACACATGCTAGTATTTATTTATATTTTTACATTTATTTATTCATTTTATATACATACTAGTATTTATTTACATTTATTTATTTGTTTATTTTATTTACATTTATTTATTTATTTATTTATTTATTTTGTACACATATTAGTATTTATTTGCTTATTTACATTTATTCATTTATTTATTTTATAGACACTAGTATTTATTTATTTTATTTTATAGACATACTAGTATTTATTTACATATTTACATTTATTTATTTTAAATGCATATTAGTATTTATTTGTTTATTTACATTTATGCATTTATTTATTTTATAGACATACTAGTATTTATTTACATATTTACATTTATGCATTTATTTTAAATGCATATTAGTATTTATTTTCTTATTTACATTTATTCATTTATTTATTTTATAGACATACTAGTATTTATTTACATATTTAAATTTATTTATTTATTTTATATACATATTAGTATTTATTTGCTTATTTACATTTATTCATTTATTTATTTTATAGACACTAGTATTTATTTACATATTTAAATTTATTTATTTATTTTATATACATATTAGTATTTATTTGCATATTTACATTCATTTATTTATTTTATATACATATTAGTATTTATTTACATATTTACATTTATTTATTTATTTTATAGACACTAGTATTTATTTACATGTATTTATTTATTTTTAATACATATTAGTATTTATTTACATATTTACATTCATTTATTTATTTTATAGACATACTAGTATTTATTTACATTTATTTTTCTATTTATTTCATAGACATGCTCGACATTTGTCGATATATATTTATTCAATTGCACTAATATTTATTTATTTATTTTTAGACATACTAAAACAATTTAAATTATTTATTTGTTTGCATGTTTGATTATTTTATAAATAAACAAGTTTCACAGTTTTACCCCCAAAAGGTTGGAGGGTTTTCATGATTATGCAACATGGGGCTATCTTTAAAAAAAAAAAAAAAAAAAAAAAATAGAAATAACTAAAATACCTAAAAATTAATTTTTTCCATAACTGAAAAAAAAAAAAAAAAAATCTTGTAATTTCTATATTGAATATAGATTTGTCTAGTTATCTCTAAAATATTTAATGGTCTTAATACTGGTAAGTGAATGTTGTAAGTGAATTAGTAACAAATCCGTCTGAATGATTAATTAGTGAAATTTTTTAAAAGTCTCCAGGAATCATAAATGATTGCAAGCGTGAAAAATATCAATAATCTGTTGATTTTCAGAGCGACGACACCAGCCTATCAGAGGGCAGCACCATCGACCTCAGGAAACCCGGAGAAGAGGAGGACGAATACTCTGAGACGGCAGAAGAGGCCATGGAACCGGAAAACTGCTTTCCCGACGGTGCGTATTCCCGACCATCTGAACTTACTGCTACACTATTTATTCTTATGAAGACGAATAGCTCCCAAATCGCACAGCTCTAACCGTTGGCTTATAGAAGTAAAAATCGCATTCATTTCTCCATCCTTCCATGTCTCCTCCTGTTTACCTCCGTTCTGAAGTGGAGGTGATTTGATATAAAACATTAACCAATGAACTGACATTTAAAAGGGCAATGGGGCATTAAATTGAATGTCCTGCGTCAGCAAAGATTTGAAAAGGCCCGTCAGAGACGAAATGGTCCCGTGTTAATTTGATGATGACTGACTCTCCGTATTTAATTTTGTACAATGCATCGACCCGCCGGCGAATCGGATCCATCCCGACATGTTAAAAGCGCTGAGGTGGTGAGACGTCTGCTACGTTCGGAAATCGATGGAGGGCGCTTTCACTCGTAGTTGTCTGACTAGAACGGTTTCTTACAATAAGAGATCATAGTTATTTATCTTATGAAATTGAAGGGCAGCTCAATATGTTGCAAAGACATTTTGACTTTATCCAAAGTGACTTACAAACGAGGAACACGGCAAGCAACTCCACTAAAAAAGGCAATGAAACGAGTAGAGTGAATAATACAACGTCCAGAATAAAAGTCGTCAATTGTTAATTGTTAATTAGTTTTGAACATGATATTTTGCATACTCGTTATATTTCACTCTTTCTATATAGAAAACTAGGGTTCTTAACTCTTAATGATTGCATCTTACTTTCATGTTTAATAGGGTTTTTTTTTTTTTTCTAGTGATGAAGTATAAGCGATTTAATTCGATTTAAAGCGATGGAGCCCTGCACATGACTTACAGGAAAAAAATAGTTGGCACGCACGCACGATTTATGAATCAAGAGAACAAATTAGTAAACGGTGCGCATGATTTAGCAAATCGAGGAAAGGAAATAGTAAATATTGCACGCAATTTAGCGAATCGAGGGAAGGAAATAGTAAATCTTGTGCACGATTTAATGAATCGAGGGAAGGAAATAGAAAATATTGTGTGTGATTTAGCGAATCGAGGGAACGAAATAGTAAATATTGTGTTTGATTTAGCGAATCGAGGGAACGAAATAGTAAATATTGTGTTTGATTTAGCGAATCGAGGGAACGAAATAGTAAATATTGTGTTTGATTTAGCGATTCGAGGGAACGAAATAGTAAATATTGTGTTTGATTTAGCGATTCGAGGGAACGAAATAGTAAATATTGTGTTTGATTTAGCGAATCGAGGTAACGAAATAGTAAATCATGCGCAATTTAGCGAATCCTGAGAACGAAATAGTAAATATTGTATGTTATTTAGCAAATCGAGGGAACGAAGTAGTAAATCTTGCATGCTATATAGCGAATCGAGGGAACGAAATAGTAAATATTGTGTTTGATTTAGCGAATCGAGAGAACGAAATAGTAAATCATGCGCAATTTAGCGAATCCTGAGAACGAAATAGTAAATATTGTATTTGATTTAGCGATTCGAGAGAACGAAATAGTAAATATTGTGTTTGATTTAGCGATTCGAGGGAACGAAATAGTAAATATTGTGTTTGATTTAGTGAATCGAGGGAACGAAATAGTAAATATTGTGTTTGATTTAGTGAATCGAGGGAACAAAATAGTAAATATTGTGTTTGATTTAGCGATTCGAGAGAACGAAATAGTAAATATTGTGTTTGATTTAGCGAATCGAGGGAACGAAATAGTAAATATTGTGTTTGATTTAGTGAATCGAGGGAACGAAATAGTAAATATTGTGTTTGATTTAGTGAATCGAGGGAACAAAATAGTAAATATTGTGTTTGATTTAGCGATTCGAGAGAACGAAATAGTAAATATTGTGTTTGATTTAGCGATTCGAGAGAACGAAATAGTAAATATTGTGTTTGATTTAGCGATTCGAGGGGAACGAAATAGTAAATATTGTATTTGATTTAGCGATTCGAGAGAACGAAATAGTAAATATTGTGTTTGATTTAGCGATTCGAGAGAACGAAATAGTAAATATTGTGTTTGATTTAGCGAATCGAGGGAACGAAATAGTAAATATTGTGTTTGATTTAGCGAATCGAGGGAACGAAATAGTAAATATTGTGTTTGATTTAGCGAATCGAGGGAACGAAATAGTAAATATTGTGTTTGATTTAGCGATTCGAGGGAACGAAATAGTAAATATTGTGTTTGATTTAGCGAATCGAGGGAACGAAATAGTAAATATTGTGTTTGATTTAGCGAATCGAGGGAATGAAATAGTAAATATTGTGTTTGATTTAGCGATTCGAGGGAACGAAATAGTAAATATTGTGTTTGATTTAGCGAATCGAGGGAACGAAATAGTAAATATTGTGTTTGATTTAGCGAATCGAGGGAACGAAATAGTAAATATTGTGTTTGATTTAGCGATTCGAGGGGAACGAAATAGTAAATATTGTATTTGATTTAGCGATTCGAGAGAACGAAATAGTAAATATTGTGTTTGATTTAGCGAATCAAGGGAACGAAATAGTAAATATTGTGTTTGATTTAGCGAATCGAGAGAACGAAATAGTAAATATTGTGTTTGATTTAGCGATTCGAGAGAACGAAATAGTAAATATTGTGTTTAATTAAGCGATTCGAGAGAACGAAATAGTAAATATTGTGTTTGATTTAGCGAATCGAGGGAACGAAATAGTAAATATTGTGTTTGACTTAGCGAATCGAGGGAACGAAATAGTAAATCATGCGCAATTTAGCGAATCCTGAGAACGAAATAGTAAATATTGTATTTGATTTAGCGATTCGAGAGAACGAAATAGTAAATATTGTGTTTGATTTAGTGAATCGAGGGAACGAAATAGTAAATATTGTGTTTGATTTAGTGAATTGAGAGAACGAAATAGTAAATATTGTGTTTGATTTAGCGATTCGAGAGAACGAAATAGTAAATATTGTGTTTGATTTAGCGAATCGAGGGAACGAAATAGTAAATATTGTGTTTGATTTAGTGAATCGAGGGAACGAAATAGTAAATATTGTGTTTGATTTAGCGAATCGAGGGAACGAAATAGTAAATATTGTGTTTGATTTAGCGAATCGAGGGAACGAAATAGTAAATATTGTGTTTGATTTAGCGAATATAGGGAACGAAATAGTAAATCATGCGCAATTTAGCGAATCCTGAGAACGAAATAGTAAATATTGTATGTTATTTAGCAAATCGAGGGAACGAAATAGTAAATATTGAGTATGATTTAGCAAATCGAGGGAACGAAATAGTAAATATTGAGTATGATTTAGCAAATCGAGGGAACGAAGTAGTAAATCTTGTGTTTGATTTAGCGAATCGACGGAATGAAATAGTAAATATTGTGTTTGATTTAGCGAATCGAGGGAACGAAATAGTAAATATTGTGTTTGATTTAGCGAATCGACGGAATGAAATAGTAAATATTGTGTTTGATTTAGCGAATCGACGGAATGAAATAGTAAATATTGTGTTTGATTTAGCGAATCGAGGGAACGAAATAGTAAATATTGTGTTTGATTTAACGAATCGAGGGAACGAAATAGTAAATATTGTGTTTGATTTAGCGAATCGACGGAATGAAATAGTAAATATTGTGTTTGATTTAGCGAATCGAGGGAACGAAATAGTAAATATTGTGTTTGATTTAGCGAATCGACGGAATGAAATAGTAAATATTGTGTTTGATTTAGCGAATCGAGGGAACGAAATAGTAAATATTGTGTTTGATTTAACGAATCGAGGGAACGAAATAGTAAATATTGTGTTTGATTTAGTGAATCGAGGGAACGAAATAGTAAATATTGTGTTTGATTTAGCAATTCGAGGGAACGAAATAGTAAATATTGTGTTTGATTTAACGAATTGAGAGAACGAAATAGTAAATCATGCGCAATTTAGCGAATCCTGAGAACGAAATAGTAAATATTGTATGTTATTTAGCAAATCGAGGGAACAAAATTGTAAATCATGCATGCTATATAGCGAATCGAGGGAACGAAATAGTAAATATTGTGTTTGATTTAACGAATCGAGGGAACGAAATAGTAAATATTGTGTTTGATTTAGCGAATCAAGGGAACGAAATAGTAAATATTGTGTTTGATTTAGCGAATCAAGGGAACGAAATAGTAAGTATTGTTTGATTTAGCGAATCAAGGGAACGAAATAGTAAGTATTGTGTTTGATTTAGCGATTCGAGGGAACGAAATAGTAAATATTGTGTTTGATTTAGCGAATCAAGGGAACGAAATAGTAAATATTGTTTGATTTAGCGAATCGAGGGAACGAAATAGTAAATATTGTGTTTGATTTAGCGAATCGAGGGGAACGAAATAGTAATATTGTGTTTGATTTAGCGAATCAAGGGAACGAAATAGTAAATATTGTTTGATTTAGCGAATCGAGGGAACGAAATAGTAAATATTGTGTTTGATTTAGCGAATCGAGGGGAACGAAATAGTAAATATTGTGTTTGATTTAGCGATTCGAGGGAACGAAATAGTAAATATTGTGTTTGATTTAGCGAATCGAGGGAACGAAATAGTAAATATTGTGTTTGATTTAGCGATTCGAGGGAACGAAATAGTAAATATTGTGTTTGATTTAGCGAATCGAGGGAACGAAATAGTAAATATTGTGTTTGATTTAGCGATTCGAGGGAACGAAATAGTAAATATTGTGTTTGATTTAGCGAATCGAGGGGAACGAAATAGTAAATATTGTGTTTGATTTAGCGATTCGAGGGAACGAAATAGTAAATATTGTGTTTGATTTAGCGAATCGAGGGGAACGAAATAGTAAATATTGTGTTTGATTTAGCGAATCGAGGGAACGAAATAGTAAATATTGTGTTTGATTTAGCGAATCGAGGGAACGAAATAGTAAATATTGTGTTTGATTTAGCGAATCGAGGGGAACGAAATAGTAAATATTGTGTTTGATTTAGCGAATCGAGGGAACGAAATAGTAAATATTGTGTTTGATTTAGCGATTCGAGGGAACGAAATAGTAAATATTGTGTTTGATTTAACGAATTGAGAGAACGAAATAGTAAATCATGCGCAATTTAGCGAATTCTTAGAACGAAATAGTAAATATTGTATGTTATTTAGCAAATCGAGGGAACAAAATTGTAAATCATGCATGCTATATAGCGAATCGAGGGAACGAAATAGTAAATATTGTGTTTGATTTAGCGAATCAAGGGAACGAAATAGTAAATATTGTGTTTGATTTAGCGAATCAAGGGAACGAAATAGTAAATATTGTGTTTGATTTAGCGATTCGAGGGAACGAAATAGTAAATATTGTGTTTGATTTAGCGATTCGAGGGAACGAAATAGTAAATATTGTATTTGATTTAGTGAATCGAGGGAACGAAATAGTAAATCATGCGCAATTTAGCGAATCCTGAGAACGAAATAGTAAATATTGTGTTTGATTTAGCGATTCGAGGGAACGAAATAGTAAATATTGTGTTTGATTTAGCGATTCGAGGGAACGAAATAGTAAATATTGTATTTGATTTAGCGAATCGAGGGAACGAAATAGTAAATCATGCGCAATTTAGCGAATCCAGAGAATGAAATTGTAAATCTTGCATGCTAAATAGCAAATCGAGGGAACGAAATAGTAAATATTGTGTTTGATTTAGCAAATCTAGGGAACGAAATAAAAAGTCTTGCACGCGATTTAGCGATTTGAGAGAACGAAATAGTAAATATTGTGTTTGATTTAACGAATCAAGGGAACGAAATAGTAAATATTGTTTGATTTAGCGAATCAAGGGAACAAAATAGTAAATCATGCGCAATTTAGCGAATCCAGAGAACGAAATGGTAAACCGTGCCCACGATTTAGCAAACGTTACGTGCGGGGCTTTGTAAATTCCTAAAATTGAATGAAAATTAAAAATGAATGAATGAATTAGAATTAAATCCATAAAAATGATCCCATGATGAAGGCTGCATGTATGAATCGCCTGAAGGAACCCTTTAAAGTTCCATATAAAAGTGCAGCATGAAGCAGATTTCCCTCCAAATCTGAAAACAAGACATTAAAAAAAAGACGAATCATCTTGAGGGTCTTTATATTCTGTGCAATTAAGTAAGAGTTTCTTCTGAGAAGCAACCAACATCTGTGTGTGTGCGATGAGTGGGTTACACAACCGCCTCAAATCTGCACTTTATAAGCTGTCGACTTCATTGCCACGCGGTAGAAAACAATCCCATCGCTTCCCGGGACAGCCCATAAACTGCTGTCTCTTTTAAGGAGTGAGTGATTTATGACAAATGAGCTGCCATGTATTTCCTCTGATAATTCTCAGATGACAGGGCCCCTCGCGCATCTCAGCGTTTCGTTTGAGACCGGATCGGATTTCTCACCTATAAATCGAATAACGGCACTCTTTCACATGACTGAATTGAATCAGTCAACAGCTCTCTGCTTGAAGAGTGAAAAGGCCAGATTCGCTCGTTTTAAAGGGAAATCACAAAGGAGAGTCTTTAGTGCCTAAAAAAATGCATTAAAATGCACATAGTCAATGCATTTTACACTTTGCATTTTGGAAATTAATGATTTTAATCCATGAAATGTCACTTTTTTATCATTTAAAATGTGCAACGTGTACTAATATTATTTATTTGTTTGTTTGTTTATTGATGTACAAATACTTTTACTGATATACATTTATTTATCTTTTTATACATGCATTAAAATGCACATAGTCAATGCATTTTACACTTTGCATTTTCAATGCATTTTGGAAATGAATGATTTTAATGCATGAAATGTCACTTTTGTATCATTTAAAATGTGCAATGTGTTCTAATATTATTTATTTGTTTGTTTGTTTATCGATATACAAATACTTTTACTGATATACCTTTATTTATCTTTTTATACATGCATTAAAATGCACATAGTCAATGCATTTTACACTTTGCATTTTCAATGCATTTTGGAAATGAATGATTTTAATGCATGAAATGTCACTTTTTTATAATTTAAAATGTGCAACGTGTGCAATATTATTTATTTGTTTGTTTGTTTACTGATATACAAATACTTTTACTTACCTTTTCATACACATACTAAAATGTATAATTATTTTATGTATTTGTTTGTTTATTTATGTGTAGACTTACTAATATGAATATATTTTTAGATTTATTTATTTTATAGAGATAATAATACTAAAATACATCCTCTATTTCTTTATTGCAATGCCATAAGTACTTTCTAGTTACAGGGTTAATTAATGCATTTTACATTTTGCATTTTCAATGCATTTTGAAAATTAATGATTTTAATGCATGAAATGTCACTTTTTTATTATTTAAAATGTGCAACGTACTAATATTATTTATTTGTTTGTTTGTTTATTGATATATACAAATACATTTACTTACCTTTTCATGCACATACTAAAATTTATAATTTTTTATGCATTTGTTTGTTTATTTATGTATAGACATACTAATATGAATATATTGTTAGACTTATTTATTTTATAGCGATAATAATACTAAAATACATCCTCTATTTCTTTATTGCAATGCCGTACGTACTTTCTAGTTAGAGGCTTAATTAATGCATTTTGCATTTTTAATTAATTAATTAATTATATATTAATTATTTAACACCATATTTTACAGGAGTAAGTAAAAAAAAATAATAATAATATGTTAAAAAGTAAGTTGCATGGTTATCTTAAAATCTTGAGTTCATTCAAATGAAAAATTTGAGTTAATTCAACAAAAGCGATTGGTTTAATCAACAGAAACTCAAAATGTTATGTTATCTGAACCAAATTAATTTTCTGAAAATATTTTTTTACGGTAAGGCTCGGTTTATAATGAATGCTTGGTTTAGTATGAGCGCTCAGTAAACACAGCTATCTGTAACGTGTGTCACATCAAATCCATAAAGAGGCGAATGAGACGTTGTCATTTCCTGAGAATGATGAAGTCACCAATAACTCTCAGACTCGCAGCCCTTTTGATTTGGCTTTGATGGCTGTTAATTGCTTGATGAATGGTGAAGCCCGGGTGCTAAAACGTCTGAGGCCGCCAATGGAGAGCAGGAGCATCGCTACAAATTGAGTTGAGAGAACCCTATTACCATAACCCTGTTATTAAGTTTACAGGCAATAAGTTAATTTAGAAGAGCTCAGATGCCAGTAATGGAGACGCTTTGACGACCATGCGAGGCTCAAATGGGATTTCATGGCAGGGACTCATTGTTATATAGACGGCGGGCTTTCAGAGCGCCAGTGATACCGGCTGGGATTATGTCACGTAAAAGCTGCGTCTCCAACGTCGAGACCGCCAGATTAGCGAGACGAGGACCTTTTACAGCAGCCCGAGGTCCATTTGAGAGCCCAGCGCTGACTCCATCGTTTATTTCCACTGATGTATTTGTATGACACAGAAGAGCCGTTCCGCTATTGATCTGCACGTTCTCACTGGAACTGCGTTTGTGATCTTTTGAAGTGTTTCGAAGCTCTTTTGAAGTCTTTTGAAGTGACGTTTTCAAATGTTGATTCGAACAAAGAGCTTTTGAAAGTGGAAAAGTCAGCAAAATGAGCTTCTTCGCACTTGTTTTCTCAATTGCTTCTGATCGATATGTGTGAATAATCTAATTATGTATCACAAAATATGAAGTAGAATTCTTCAATTTCCTTTGGTCTAGTGGAAACATTTCATTGTCATGTGACACAAATAGCAGATACTCCTATTATTTTTTTAAAATCCGTGATATTTGTACAAAATATATTCATCAAATTTGTTTCAGAACTTTTTGTTCATGTTTTTAAATATTTTTTAATATTGTTTATCATTTAGTTGCATTATATATTTAATAGTTTATTACTTGAAGGATCACTTGATTAACGTTTCTGTAAAACGAAATAAAATAAGATATTTAATGAATAAAAAAGGAAAAATAAAATAAAGCTTAAATAAAACAAAATCATTTAATAACATGATAATAAATAATATTAGTATAATATAATATAATATATTAACAAAACTCCAACTAAAGCTAAAACTGAAATAAAAATAAATCTAAATAGCAATATTTAAAAAAAAAAAAAAATTAACATGAAAAGTGAAAATATAAAAATAAAACCAATGCAAAAGATTAATAAAATTATAATAAGACTAAAATAAAAAGCTAATAAATTAATCACATTTTAATATATTATAAATATTTTCCACCAACTCATTGATCTCATTAATCACTGATTTTAATTTTAATGTTTTTTTTCAGTGTGTGTACGTCACTTTCAGTGCTGCGACATCAACACGTCGGAGGGTCTGGGCCGGGCCTGGTGGCGTCTGAGGAAGACGTGTTATCAGATAGTGGAGCACAGCTGGTTTGAGACCTTCATCATCTTCATGATCCTCCTCAGCAGTGGAGCGCTGGTGAGCTTCATCTGTCACAGTCTCTAGATTTGATACTCAAAGGGTCAGTTCCACCAAAAATGAAAATTCTGTCATTAATTCCATCTTCAGAACACAAATGATGGTGTTTTTTGTGAGCTTTCTGTCCATTATAATAGTAAATGAGGTTCAATGAGGTTCATTCTTGCGTTACGCAGCACTTCTGAGCTTCAGTCACATGTGATAGAAGCAAAATAGATCTCAAAACTGCATGTAAAACACGGGTGTCTTGCCTTGAAGAGCTTGTGGGAAGGAGTCCGTAAAGACGTCTCGCTGATCCGTTTGCTCGCTTCACTGACCTCATGACAGCTTCTTCCTCACTGACTTGAAACCAAGCACAGAAGCAGTCCTGCTCGTAAGGAAGTTGCAGCTCACTTCCTGTCAGCTGGCCTGTGGCGGCCGACGGCCTGCTGACCGGCGTCTCTATGAGAGAGCTGTCACACTCGAGCAAACGCGCAGATGTCAGCTGACACTAATCTACATCAACACGTGCCACGGGCTGTTATAATCACAGCCTTAGTCATCCTGTCATGCAGACTCTGTTTGGGACTAAATTAACACTATTATTAATTTGTTGCCGGACGTTTTTGTGTGTTCTGAGGTTTGTGTTTTCAACATTTATAATTATCGGAAATCATAAAAGGATCATGTGACTCTGAAGACTGGAGTAATGATTCTGAAAATTCAGCTTTGATCACTGGATATAAATTATATTTTACTATATATTTACGTAGAAAACAGATATTTTAATTTTTTAAAATATTTCTGATTTTTACTGTATTTTTTGATCAAATAAATGCAGAATATCAGAATGATTTCTGAAGGATCGTGTGACTCTGAAGACTGGAGTAATGATGCTGAAAATCAACTTTGATCACTGGATATAAATTGCACTTTACTATATATTCACATGGAAAACAGATATTTTAATTTTTAAAAATATTTCAGATTTTTACTGTACTTTTGATCAAATAAATGCAGACATTGAAGACTGGAGTAATGATGCTGAAAATTCAGCTTTGATCACTCGATATAAATTACACTTTACTATATATTCATATAGAAAACACTTATTTGAAAGTTAAATAATATCTCATAATATTACTGATTTTACTGTATTTTTTATTAAATAAATGCAGCCTTGGAGAGACTTTTTTCAAAAAACATTAAAAAAATCTCACTAACCTCAAACTTTTGAATGGTAACGTATGTGTTCAGTTCATGTACATTAACTTCTAATGTTGAGCATTATAATGGTTTAATGTATTAATGAAATGTTATTATAGTCATGTTAATTTGAACATGAAATAATGATATTTTAATATTTACTGTAATTACGGTACAGTGGGATTTTATTGATTTTTTTCGAATGAATTGGTCAGTTAAAAGTGTCTAAAAAATCTATATATTTATTTTATAATAAATATACAATAATTTTATATTTAATTTTACAAAAAAAACAGGGCATGTGGTAAGAAAGCAAACGTGTTCAGCGTTGATTTCATGTAAGCATCACTACTTCTGTCTTTGTAAGTTTATGCACAAACACAGAAAGCAGTAAATGCCGGAGCAAAAAAATATTTTCCCGCTGCATAATATTATATAACACTGTGCATTTCCTTAAAGATCACAGAGAGGGCCGAATGTCAGTGTTTAGTCTCAGCGCGCGGGTGCCAGGTGTGCGCCGGACCGGCTGGTATTTTAGTGGCATTTACCAGCAGCTTCAGCAGGCAGCTGTTCTTTCAGACGTGCACTTGAATGATTACACATGAAAACAGAATGTAAGCAGAAAATGAGAAACAGCACAGTCGGCAAAAACCAGTGGAGAGTCCGGTGGACGCAGATGTTTGCCTGGACATCCTATGTGCATTAGAGTAGAACCGCTCAGACAAACAGTCTGGACGCTTGGTAAAGAGGGAAATACATCATCCAAGAAAGAAAATCATTTGCTCATCCTAATGTTGTCCAAACCAGGATTATTATATCGTTAACGAAAACTAAATCCATAAAAATGTTTGTTACTCGAAATAAAACAATTGTTGACTGAAATGAAATAATGAGTGTGTGCATATATATATATATATATATATATATATATATATATATATATATATATATGTATATGTATATATATATGTATATATATATATATATATATATATATATATATGTATATATATATATATATATATATATATATATGGCAACTAGCTGAAATATAGACATACTTTAAAAAAATAATGAAATGGGAAAGCATGCAGATAAATTACTAAAACTTTAACTAGAATTAAAATGAAAATGGAAAATATAAAAATCAAAATATGAATAAAAATGATAATAATAAAAATTATAGTATAACACTAGTCCAAATCAGGGTTATTATCGTTACTAAACTATAACCATTAAACAAATATAAAAAAACTTAAATTTATTTTTTATCTAATAATCAAAGGCAACATTTATCAATTTCAATTTTGGTTTAACTTGATGTACTGAAATAACTACAACAAAAAAATTAATTAAAAATTATTAAAATACAAAGTTATTATAACTAAAACCATAACATTTTTAAATTATTTTGAAATAAAATGAACTGAAATAAAATAAAATATATTTAAATTCCTAGGAAAAATGTTTTATTTTTATGTAGTTCAACTCGATGTACTAAAATAACTTGAAGTAAAGCTGAAATAAAACTGAGCAAAAATGAAATAGACATAAACAATGACAAAAAAACACTGAAGGAAAACAGAAAATATAAAAATAAAAACTAATATGACTAAAAACAATAACTATACATCTTTGATACTAAATTAACACTGTTAACAAACCTATGACTTTCTTCTTCTTTATAGAAGATCTGAACACACTTGTTCATGCTGCTTTTTTGTCATTTTTTGCAGCTTGTCAGATTGTAATACAGATGAAGGTTTGAAGAAGTCTTCCTCAGCCTGTATTGTATGTGTGGTTTGTTAACACGCTGCTTCTTCTGTGTCTCTGTTGAAAGGCATTTGAAGACATTTACATTGAACAGAGGAAAGTGGTCAAAGTGGTGCTTGAATACGCAGACAAGATCTTCACCTACATCTTCATCTTGGAAATGAGTCTGAAGTGGATCGCCTACGGTTTCAGGAAATACTTCACCAACTACTGGTGCTGGCTGGACTTTCTCATCGTGGATGTAAGTGAATCAATTTACTTTTCCAGAGTCTGATTGCAAAGTGCAACGAATGAATAACAGCCGAAGTGCTTTATTATAAAACATTTAAAATCTCAGGAAAATTGAATGAGGCCAGTTTTACAGAGATCAAGTTTTATGTTGTATAACAATCTAATAAATCAGTGCTGCATTTCATGACATTAAAAGATGATCATTTATAATAACTGTCACATTGTTTCGAGATACAGTCCAGTGTTTCAGTGCTGTTTGTTTTGGCCCTGTATTTTAGGATCTCATTTGTATTTGGGTATTCATTCGTAAAGTGTGCATGTACATATTTTGCTTGAAGCTGATTCAATATCATTTAATGCACAGCTTTTAAAACAAAGTGTTCAGGATCATAAAGTTTTGAATTCATAGTGTAGGTTTTAATATTGAGTGTTAAATTAACTATTTTTTATTTCTATAAATTGTTGGTTCCTGTGAAAGAGTTAGTTAAAAAAAAATAAGTCATTATTAATGTTTATAGAATAATTATCCAAACATGAAAAATTTAGGGGTTAATTTGGGAAAATTGGGACATTTTTTACCAGGCACCTTAATGTCAAAAAGTGTCCCAATTTACCTTAATGTATTCTATGTCTGCTAGAACAAAATACATGTGTGCATATGTAGAAATATATATATATACATTCTAGTTTTCTAAACTGCATGTCTATATTGGTGGTGGAGAATTCTTTATCTTTTCAACAATTATAAATGGCATTTGTAACGATGTCCAAAGAGCCAAAACAAACCAAAATACATGTGTGCATATGTAGAAATATATATATATATATATATATATATATATATATACATTCTAGTTTTCTAAACTGCATGTCTATATTGGTGGTGGAGAATTCTTTATCTTTTCAACAATTATAAATGGCATTTGTTACGATGTCCAAAGAGCCAAAACAAACCAAAATACACGTGTGCATATGTAGAAATATATATGTAGTCTGCATATGTAGAAATATATATATATATATATATATATATATATATATATATTGGTGGTGGAGAATTCTTCATCTTTTCAACAATTTTTTTCAACAAAATAAATGGCATTTGTTATGATGTCCAAAGAGCCAAAACAAACCATAACTGCGTCACTGGACTGCACTGTCATTGTTTCATAGTGTATATGGAACTATCTTTACTGTACTGTACTTTTATAAATATGGATTTGAGTTTTATTTGTGTGGCTCAATTTAATGAGAAGAAAAGAAACATACCGGTGAGGAGGACTGTGAATTTAAAACTAAAGTCTGAAGATGTGAAGTGAAATGAGTGTAATTTTTTTTTTTATGTTAAAATACCTTCTCATATCTGTTTGGTGATGCAAGTGTTGCAGAAATTACATACTTCACCTTCACTGCAGCATGAAATATCATAGTTTTTAAATGAATCTCTTAAGATTAGACTTTTCATATTATGCAATTTGTTGATTTAGAAAATGTTTTTAAAATGTGTATTTTTAGCACAGAAATGAATGCATGCATTTCGAGAACAAATATCTGAATCCTGGATAAAGCCAGGTTCAAAATACTTCTTTGATTTTGTTGACATATTAGAGTTAAAGGTTTTTACCGAGGGGATTTTGGATATCTCTTTTTATCATTCCATTAATCAGAAAACACTGTCAACAGGCAGAAAAACGCCATTTTCACCATGCTGTTAGGAATAAAATGTTGTATAAAGTAAGGCAAATGATATATTAACAAACCCCACAGTAAAATCCTTCAGAATATAGATATGAATAAAACTGTAAGTTTTGGTGAACGTACGTGCTGCTGAAGTGGAGAAAAAAACTCATTTTGTGAAAACGGCCTTTAAAAATATGTATTGAAATTGAAATATACAGATGCAAATAGAAAAATAACAATAAGATAAACACTTAAAAGTTTATTATGGATGTCTGAAATGGCAAATTGTGAAAAGCCAAATAGCCCAAAATCTGAAAATTGACCAATGCATGAAAAAAACCCCAATGTTACGGGTGTTGCCTTAAAACAGGATTTAATTTATATTACATATATTTATATATATTTTTGGCACAAATTATTTTAATGAAGATTTTGTCCTGTATACTGAAGATTTTGTCCTATTAGAATAATATAAAATCGATGAGATTTTAATATTTGTAATAAATTAGATAAAGCACATTCAAAGCCGTTAAATGCACATGAAATTCATTTGACGTTGAAATGCTTTTTTTTTTTTTTTTTTAGTGAACATCATATTTTAGCTACACAATATTTCAATGTCTGTTAAATTAATAGTGAAAGGCTCTTAAAATGTTTTATCCTATTTGAATAAGAAATTTGTGAGATTTTAATATTTAAATCAAGTACTTTCAAAGCTGTTAAGTGCATTTACTTTGGCATTGAAAGGCTTTTAATTTCACACTTTAGGTTCAAAATATTTTACGTATTGTAAATTAATAGTAAAAGGCTCTTGAAACATTTTATTCTATTTGAATAAGAAATTTGTGAGATTTTAATATTTAAATCAAGTACTTTCAAAGCTGTTAAGTGCATTTACTTTGGCATTGAAATGCTTTTAAATTCACACTTTAGGTACACAATATTTCAATGTCTGTTAAATTAATAGTGAAAGGCTCTTAAAATGTTTTATCCTATTTGAATAAGAAATTTGTGAGATTTTAATATTTAAATCAAGTACTTTCAAAGCTGTTAAGTGCATTTACTTTGGCATTGAAATGCTTTTAAATTCATACTTTAGGTTCAAAATATTTTACATATTGTAAATTAATAGTGAAAGGCTCTTGAAACATTGTATTCTATTTGAATAAGAAATTTGTGAGATTTTAATATTTAAATCAAGTACTTTCAAAGCTGTTAAGTGCATTTACTTTGGCATTGAAAGTCTTTTAATTTCACACAATTTAGGTACACAATATTTTAATGTCTGTTAAATTAATAGTGAAAGGCTCTTAAAATGTTTGATCCTATTTGAATATGAATTTTCTGAGATTTAAATTTTAAGAACATATTAAACCAAGTACTTTCAAAACTGCTAAATGCACTTAGAATGCATTTACTTTGGCATGGAAAATCCCATTGGATTAATATGAATAACATGAAATTCCTGAGAAACTCTAACTAAACGAACTATAATTCAATTCATACAGGTTTCAGTGATTGGTCTGGTGGCACGTGCGGTCAATTATGACCAAATTGGCACCATGCGGGTTCTGAGGACGCTCCGGGCGCTGCGGCCTCTCCGCGCAGTCTCTCGCTTTGCTGGGATGAGGGTAAGACCCGCTCTGAACGGGGCCCGAGTCTGAGTACGCTCAGTAGACGGCTCAAAAGATGCCCACTAAACAGCCCTTCAGTCCTTACCAGGTCAAAGAAGAGGCAGAAAACAACATTTATCTCTAACAGATCCAGCTTTATTCGCTGGAACTGGGTTTCCAAGAAAACGAATCCCGATTAATCCACATTTTTCCTCCCAGCACAGAGAAGCGCCGCCGCCGTCTGACGCGTCCTTTCCTTCCGCAGGACTGTGGCAGGTGTGATTTTATTGGTCTCCTAACACTGCGTTTCTATCTTCTCTTTGTCCTCGGCTCTGTGTCACTCATAGGTGTCTCTAGTAAGCCTCGTAGCGAACACGCTCGGCTACTCCGACTTTGCTGCCATCAAATCTCTCCGAACGCTCAGAGCCCTCAGACCACTGAGAGCGCTGTCCCGGTTTGAAGGCATGAGGGTAAGATATACTCGTCTCTCTGTCACATCTGTCAGTGCTCCATTTTCAGAGACGTTTTCTCTCTTTTTTTATGCACAGAAACGGGTCCCGTCAGTTTTTCAGGGAATTTGCTGAGGACTAAAACGACATCTCCAGAACTCTCACAAAGCTCTTCTTAAACCAGCGCAAGATATTTTGATGGTCAAACACTCTTAAAAATAAAAGTTTTGGTTCCCCAAAGATCCTTTCAGCGATCAGTTCTTAAAAGTTACAATTTTTTTTCTTAGTGTGAAGAACATTTTATGAATCTACAGAACCTTTTTCCTCTACAAAGAACCTTTTGTGCAATTAATGTTGAAGGTTCTTCATGGAACCATCGATTCTAATAAAAAACTTTATAGCAGGTTTAAGGTGGAACCCAAAACCCCTCTAAAACCATCAATCCAGACCACCTAACTGGTTTAAGCAGGGATACTGTCTTTTAATATGCTAATTAATTACATTAGATTGTCTGAAAAGCTGATTAAAATCTCATTAATGAGAAAGAAAGAAAGTATCTGTAAGTTTGAAATGATGTCCAGGTCCTATTTTTTTTATTTTTTTTATTTTTCTGTATAATGACATTTTCGTGACAAATTCTCATTATAGGTAATGGCCAAAAAGTAATGCTAATTTATTTAATTGATAAAGTGTTTCACATTTTTGCTGTAATTTATGCCGACATTAAAAAAAAAAATGCTGATATTAATAAAAAAATTGTATGACTTTAATGGGAATTGAATGAGATCATCATTGAGATAAAAAAAAATGTGTTTAATTGTTATTAATAATGAGACGATTCAACAAAAAAATCAATTTGATTTTTTTTTATCACGAAATGTGACATGCTTTCATCAGATTCACCCCAGCAGCCAAAAACGATCATGTTTTTGTTTGTGTTTATTTACTTCTAACCATCAATCCGGCAGTAATTCCACTAACCCACAACCAAACATTCTCCTGATTGAAGTGTTTTTTACAGCATTAGTGGTTGTTTTAATAGCTGCTTCCATCTCTGTGATATTCTCACTGCACTTTTATTTAATCATTTATTTAATCACCATTTAATCTTCATGCAGACTGACGTCTCAGTTTTGGCTGTACGTTTTTCAGAGGAAATGTGAAAGACCTTTCCGTATTGGGATTATTTTGTCTTACAGTCCTTATAATATTACTTAATTAATGCAGTGACATTTTGAGTGGATTTTAATATTATTAAGAATAAAACATATCACTGAATATAAACTTATTATAATTCAAATATCACATAATTAAATATAAATGTATTATAATTAAATGATAATTTGATACATCTACTGTCTCTTAAAATTGATGATGGACAGCATTTTCTTGTTTTCAGTGTTAAATTTACAGTGTTATCTTACCTTTCCCTTCTCTTGTATGTATTAATTTATTTATTTATTTTGATTTTCTGTCAGTATTACAGGGTGTTACTGTGATATATGTGTACAGTGATGTTTGTGCTGTCGTCAGGCCCTGTGGTAGATTATTAAACAGGCTGAATGAAGAGACACAGCTAGTTTTTGTCCGTTGGGAAACACCATCAGTATTCTGGATAATTGAATGTCAAAAATGGGCTTTTAGCATGTGGGAAGCCAGCGCCGCCCCGTCGACTGTTTGTTTTCTTCATCACTCACCCACTCAGTGTTATCTTCATCTCCTCATCCTCTCACACCAGACTACACCCTGTTCATAAGCCTACACATGCTGTGCTAGTATATTATTTCATGCACAGTGATATTTCAGCCATTTAAAGATTTAAGAACATAAACATGCATAAAAAAGTCTGATATAAGATGGATTATAGTAATGTGGATGCTTGTTTCTCTCACAAAAGTGAATAATTTTAAGATCTTAACTCGCTGTTTTTATCCAACTTCTACGTTTATATCTCGCAATTCTGAGTAAAAAATCAGTTAAAAGTGCAAGATGTAAACTTCGAAGTCAGAGAAGAAAGTCAGAATTGCAAGATGTATACTTAGAATTCTGAGGAAAACGTCAAAATAGTGAGATGTAAAGTTAGAATTCTGCAAAAAAAAGTCAAAATAGTGAGATGTAAAGTTACAATTCTGAGAAAAAAGTCCGAATTGTGAGATGTAAACTTAGAATTCTTAGGAAAAGGTTAGAATTGTGAGATGTAAACGTAGAATTCTGAGATAAAAAGTCAAAATAGTGAGATGTAAACTTAGAATTCTGCAAAAAAAGTCAAAATAATGAGATGTAAACTTAGAATTCTGAGGAAAACGTCAAAATAATGTGATGTAAACTTAGAATTCTGAGGAAAAAGTTAGAATTGTGAGATGTAAACTTAGAATTCTGAGGAAAAAGTCAAAATAATGAGATGTAAACTTAGAATTCTGGGGAAAAAGTTAGAATTGTGAGATGTAAACTTAGAATTCTGAGGAAAAAGTTAGAATTGTGAGATGTAAACTTAGAATTCTGAGGAAAAGTTAGAATTGTGAGATGTAAACTTAGAATTCTGAGGAAAAAGTCAAAATAATGTGATGTAAACTTAGAATTCTGAGGAAAAAGTTAGAATTGTGAGATGTAAACTTAGAATTCTGAGGAAAACATCCGAATTGTGAGATGTAAACTTAGAATTCTGAGATAAAAAGTCAAAATAGTGAGATGTAAACTTAGAATTCTGCAAAAAAAGTCAAAATAGTGAGATGTAAACTTAGAATTCTGAGGAAAAGTTAGAATTGTGAGATGTAAACTTAGAATTCTGAGGAAAACGTCAAAATAATGTGATGTAAACTTAGAATTCTGAGGAAAAAGTTAGAATTGTGAGATGTAAACTTAGAATTCTGAGGAAAAAGTCAAAATAATGTGATGTAAACTTAGAATTCTGAGGAAAACGTCAAAATAATGTGATGTAAACTTAGAATTCTGAGGAAAAAGTTAGAATTGTGAGATGTAAACTTAGAATTCTGAGGAAAAAGTCAAAATAATGAGATGTAAACTTAGAATTCTGAGGAAAAAGTTAGAATTGTGAGATGTAAACTTAGAATTCTGAGGAAAAAGTTAGAATTGTGAGATGTAAACTTAGAATTCTGAGGAAAAGTTAGAATTGTGAGATGTAAACTTAGAATTCTGAGGAAAAAGTCAAAATAATGTGATGTAAACTTAGAATTCTGAGGAAAACGTCAAAATAATGTGATGTAAACTTAGAATTCTGAGGAAAAAGTTAGAATTGTGAGATGTAAACTTAGAATTCTGAGGAAAAAGTCAAAATAATGAGATGTAAACTTAGAATTCTGAGGAAAAAGTTAGAATTGTGAGATGTAAACTTAGAATTCTGAGGAAAAGTTAGAATTGTGAGATGTAAACTTAGAATTCTGAGGAAAAAGTCAAAATAATGTGATGTAAACTTAGAATTCTGAGGAAAAAGTTAGAATTGTGAGATGTAAACTTAGAATTCTGAGGAAAAAGTCAGAAATGTGAGTGTAACAAAGTTCGTAAATATGGGAAGAAGGAGGCGGGAACCGGCGAACATTCAACAACTTTAATATTCAAATAAACTAACAATAAAACGAAAGTATAAGGGCGGCAGTTCCTCACGGCGACTGCCGCCCACACAAACCAAATAAAACACAACATAAAATCCAGGCCTGGTCCTCTCTCGTCCTCCACTGTCGTCGCTCCTCCTTTATGCTTCCGGAGCTCCTCCGTGGGGATTCGAGACCGGTGCGCCGAGCACCTGAAGCTCGTTAACTCTCGCGTCACCGGCCTCGCGCCGTTCCCTCATGGCTCTCGCCCGCCCTGCTCGTCACAGTGAGATGTAAACTTAGAATTCTGAGGAAAAGTTAGAATTGTGAGATGTAAACTTAGAATTCTGAGGAAAAAGTCAAAATAATGAGATGTAAACTTAGAATTCTGAGGAAAAAGTTAGAATTGTGAGATGTAAACTTAGAATTCTGAGGAAAAGTTAGAATTATGAGATGTAAACTTAGAATTCTGAGGAAAAAGTCAAAATAATGTGATGTAAACTTAGAATTCTGAGGAAAAAGTCAGAAATGTGAGATGTAAACTTAGAATTCTGAGGAAAAAGTTAGAATTGTGAGATGTAAACTTAGAATTCTGAGGAAAAGTTAGAATTGTGAGATGTAAACTTAGAATTCTGAGGAAAAAGTCAAAATAATGTGATGTAAACTTAGAATTCTGAGGAAAAAGTCAGAAATGTGAGATGTAAACTTAGAATTCTGAGGAAAAAGTTAGAATTGTGAGATGTAAACTTAGAATTCTGAGGAAAACGTCAAAATAATGTGATGTAAACTTAGAATTCTGAGGAAAACGTCAAAATAATGTGATGTAAACTTAGAATTCTGAGGAAAAAGTCAGAAATGTGAGATGTAAACTTAGAATTCTGAGGAAAAAGTTAGAATTGTGAGATGTAAACTTAGAATTCTGAGGAAAACGTCAAAATAATGAGATGTAAACTTAGAATTCTGAGGAAAACGTCCGAATTGTGAGATGTAAACTTAGAATTCTGAGGAAAACGTCAAAATAATGAGATGTAAACTTAGAATTCTGAGGAAAACGTCAAAATAATGTGATGTAAACTTAGAATTCTGAGGAAAAAGTTAGAATTGTGAGATGTAAACTTAGAATTCTGAGGAAAACGTCAAAATAATGTGATGTAAACTTAGAATTCTGAGGAAAACGTCCGAATTGTGAGATGTAAACTTAGAATTCTGAGGAAAACGTCAAAATAATGAGATGTAAACTTAGAATTCTGAGGAAAACGTCAAAATAATGTGATGTAAACTTAGAATTCTGAGGAAAAAGTTAGAATTGTGAGATGTAAACTTAGAATTCTGAGGAAAAAGTCAAAATAATGAGATGTAAACTTAGAATTCTGAGGAAAAAGTTAGAATTGTGAGATGTAAACTTAGAATTCTGAGGAAAAAGTTAGAATTGTGAGATGTAAACTTAGAATTCTGAGGAAAAGTTAGAATTGTGAGATGTAAACTTAGAATTCTGAGGAAAAAGTCAAAATAATGTGATGTAAACTTAGAATTCTGAGGAAAAAAAAGTTAGAATTGTGAGATGTAAACTTAGAATTCTGAGGAAAAAGTTAGAATTGTGAGATGTAAACTTAGAATTCTGAGGAAAAGTTAGAATTGTGAGATGTAAACTTAGAATTCTGAGGAAAAAGTCAAAATAATGTGATGTAAACTTAGAATTCTGAGGAAAACGTCAAAATAATGTGATGTAAACTTAGAATTCTGAGGAAAAAGTTAGAATTGTGAGATGTAAACTTAGAATTCTGAGGAAAAGTTAGAATTGTGAGATGTAAACTTAGAATTCTGAGGAAAAAGTCAAAATAATGTGATGTAAACTTAGAATTCTGAGGAAAAAGTTAGAATTGTGAGATGTAAACTTAGAATTCTGAGGAAAAAGTCAAAATAATGTGATGTAAACATAGAATTCTGAGGAAAACGTCAAAATAATGTGATGTAAACTTAGAATTCTGAGGAAAAAGTTAGAATTGTGAGATGTAAACTTAGAATTCTGAGGAAAAAGTCAAAATAATGAGATGTAAACTTAGAATTCTGAGAAAAAAGTCCGAATTGTGAGATGTAAACTTAGAATTCTTAGGAAAAGGTTAGAATTGTGAGATGTAAACGTAGAATTCTGAGATAAAAAGTCAAAATAGTGAGATGTAAACTTAGAATTCTGCAAAAAAAGTCAAAATAATGAGATGTAAACTTAGAATTCTGAGGAAAACGTCAAAATAATGTGATGTAAACTTAGAATTCTGAGGAAAAAGTTAGAATTGTGAGATGTAAACTTAGAATTCTGAGGAAAACGTCAGAATTGTGAGACATAAACTCAAGTTTTCACCTTGCAATTGTGCGGATTAAAAGTCGCAATTATCTTTTTTTATTTTTTTTTTCATTCCGTGGGGTTGACGAAGCTTCCGTAAAGAAATAATAAGAAAAAAATCGAAATGAAATAATGCCAATATTTTTGTAGATCAGGTGATGTGCTTATGTCATGTTATAGTGTGATTTGCTGTTAGTCTGCAGTTCTGTCCAGCGCCAGTGCGAGCAAATTGAATGGCATTCGTTTAGATTTGCACGCTCAGTGAAAGTGAGTCGGAGAGGCGAGGAATTCCCCCTCCGCCGGCCGTAAATCTGGCAAATCAGATTAGACTTCACGCCGCTTTAGCGCGACAGCGGAGAGCCGCGGGGAAAGAAAGTGCTGCCTCATACAGACAGCAGCTTCCTGCGAACACAGCCTTTAAAAATCATCTAAACCCCCCCAATGAGTCTCAGCACTTTAATATCCAGTAAATATTCCCTGCGTGTTGTCGCGATTATCCCAAGGTTTATTTCACACAGTGGTCAGAAAACTTTGCAAAGCATGTTCATCGGTGAATCTCATGAAACCTTTTGAGGATGTTTTATTTCAGCCCAACATTACATAAATACATGCATTCCTCTTAAATATTTCAGTTACTTATTGTGCATCAGAGCGATGAGAATTTTTTCCGACCTAAACAATGTTTGCGAATCATTTTGCTTGACAGCTTTCGTGAGATTCGCTGTTGAATATGCATTTAATCCTGTAGAGTTCCGCTTTTAATCATGTTCGTGTTTCATGAATGGCTGTAAATGACATTTAAACCGCCTTGTCACCCGCCGTACGTTATCAGGAGTTTTAGATCGCTGACGCGAACGCGTAAATGCCAATCGCCAAAGGCCATTCATAAATCACGATCCGAGAGCGATTGACTGGCGTGTGTTTCTGGTCTGAGGTCAGAAAGCGGTGGATGAAGTGGATGTGACAGCGCTCTGACAGCCGCGTGTTTTCTTTGGAAACCAGGTGGTGGTGAACGCGCTGATCGGCGCCATCCCCTCCATCATGAACGTGCTGCTGGTGTGCCTGATCTTCTGGCTCATCTTCAGCATCATGGGCGTCAACCTGTTCGCCGGGAAGTTCGGCCGCTGCGTCAACCGGACGGGCTTCATCTACAACGCCTCCGACATCAACAACAAGACGGAGTGCATGGAGATGAACAGCACGCAGTACTACTGGACCAAAGTCAAAGTCAACTTCGACAACGTGGGCGCCGGGTACCTCGCGCTCCTTCAAGTGGTGAGCTTGCTCTGTTCGTTTTCCTCTGGCCGCTGCCCACCTCCGTCTGTCCCACAGTGCGAATCAATCAACAAGTCAGCGGAGATTTATTTTTAGCCGCCGCTGGTGCCATTAAACCGAACTTTGAGCTCAGCAAGACCGCTCGCACTTCATTCTTCAGTTTAACTTAGTTGATGCGGTAACCTAGCAACAAGTCACTTCGCTCCTTTCCATCAACTTCTGGTGACTTCGCCCAATGTAAACCTTTCATTTGCATCTAGAAATAGTCGCCAAGACCCGTAATTACCGGTAACGAACTTTAATTCACTCGTTCATCTCAGATGTGCTTCATTCACTGGAGAATCCATATTTGCCCCGTTCCCAGAGCTGTTCTCGCCTACTTTTATTGCAAATCTGACTCCTGACGAGCACAAAATGCACAAAAGATTTAAAGAAAACAAGGGCATGAGTATAGGAATTCTCGAACTTTATGTATTATGACAAAAAAAAAAATGTTTTGTTAAAAAGTAAAAAAAATATTCTTTATTTTTATATTATTTAAATTATTTTCGCCTACAGTTTTTCAGCTCAATATTAGATTATAAATATTTAAAAAAAAAAAAAAAAATTTATCTTGAAGCTGGACAAGTTCATTTTTTTTAATTACACTAAAATATAAACTTTTCATGCAGCCTATACATTTTCAGCTTAATGAAGAAATATTATTAGACTGTAAATTATTTTTTTTTTAAATGTCTGGACATGAAAAATGTATTAAAAAAATATTTATAGTTATTAAAACTAATAAAATATAGTAGAAAATACTTTCTTGATAATATTCATTTTTTAATTATTTTAATTACACTAAAATATAACATTTTCACGCAGCTTATACATTTTCAGCTTAATAAAGAAATATTATTAGACTGTAATTTTTTTTTTTTAAATGACTTTTTTAGAATATTATTTTTATTGTTAAGCTGGACATGAAAAAATTTATAAAAAAATATTTATAGTTATTAAAACTAATAAAATATAGTAAAAATATACAATTTTGTGTCGCCTACAGTTTTTCAGCTCAATAGTTAAAATATATGTTAGATTATAAATATTTTAAAAATAATTTTTATCTTGAAGCTGGACAAGTTCATTTTTTAAATTATTTTAATTACACTAAAATATAAACTTTTCATGCAGCCTATACATTTTCAGTTTAATGAAGAAATATTATTAGACTGTAATTTTTTTTTTTTTTAAATGTCTGGACATGAAAAATTTATTAAAAAAATATTTATAGTTATTAAAACTAATAAAATATAGTAGAAAATACTTTCTTGATAATATTCATTTTTTAATTATTTTAATTACACTAAAATATAACATTTTCACGCAGCCTATACATTTTCAGCTTAATGAAGAAATATTATTAGACTGTAAATTATTTTTAAAAAAAATTTCTGGACATGAAATATTTATTAAAAAAATATTTATAGTTATTAAAACTAATAAAATATAGTAAAAAAATACTTTCTTGATAATATTCATTTTTTTAATTATTTTAATTACACTAAAATATAACATTTTCACGCAGCCAACAAATTTTCAGCATAATAAAGAAATATTATTAGACTGTAAATTAATTTTTTTTTAAATGACTGGACATGAAAAATGTATTAAAACTAATAAAATATAGTAAAAAATACTTTCTTGATAATATTCATTTTTTAATTATTTTAATTACACTAAAATTTAAAAAAAAAAAAATTTAAATATTATTTTTATCTTTAAGTAGGACAAATATGGGTGACATGAAAATGTATAAAAAATGTATAGTTATTAAAAATAATAAAATATTTCAGATTTCAAATATTTAAATGAATAAATACTTATATATATATTAATATTAATGATTATAAAAAATGTAATTTTTTTCATGTCACCCATTCTTTTTCAAGTTAATGTTAAAAACAATTATTTAAATTAATATTACAAGTAAAATAAAGTTGGGATGAAACGTTTTTTCTTCCCTGTTGTGTCGTACAATCGAGTGAAACGCTTCTGGAGCAAGAACAAATTTAGGGCGGGGCTTGATTTGTCTGTGGGGAACTGATTGGATGGTTGTGGTTTGCCCCGCCCTCATCAACATGAATTGAACTTTTTTTCTTCCTCTCAAGGCCACCTTCAAGGGTTGGATGGAGATCATGTACGCCGCAGTCGACTCGCGATCCGTGAGTACTTCATTAAACCGTGTTGTGACTGAAAGCCCTATGAAAGCATTGTTCGTTTATTTCAGTGTCTGTAATCTGATGAAACAGGTGGAAGAGCAGCCCATCAAAGAGAAGAGCCTGTACATGTACCTGTACTTCGTCATCTTCATCATCTTCGGCTCCTTCTTCACGCTGAATCTCTTCATTGGTGTCATCATTGACAATTTCAACCAGCAGAAACGAAAGATAAGTATTACAATCATGAAGGGTGTCGGTGTGATCGTGTTCGTAAGGGAGACGGTCATAATAACGGCGGAGTTTCTCTGTACTTAGGTGGACAGGACATCTTCATGACAGAAGAGCAGAAGAAATATTATAATGCCATGAAAAAACTGGGATCCAAGAAACCACAGAAACCAATCCCAAGACCTCCTGTGAGTCACATGATGGATCCTTGATAGAGACGAGCAAATAACATCTCATAAAAATCATCATCGGACTTTTTTAATCTTTTTTACATTTTTAAATCGGAATCATTGTTCACCTGAGATTATATTATATTATATTATGTTATATTATATTATATTATATTATATTATATTATGTTATGTTATGTTATGTTATATTATATTATATTATATTATATTATGTTATGTTATGTTATATTATATTATATTATGTTATATTATATTATATTATGTTATATTATATTATATTGTATTATATTATATTATATTATGTTATATTATATTATATTATATTATGTTATATTATATTAATAAAATTTAGGATAATGACCTTAAAAAAATAATAATACATAAAATGGTATTTTTTAAGGTCATTATATGGAGTTTTACGTTTTATTATATTATATTATATTATATTATATTAATAAAATGTAGTATAATGACTTTAAAAATAATAATATAAAATATCATTATATTATATTATATTATGTTACATTATATTATATTATATTATAACATTATATACATTATATTGTTATGTTATGTTATATTATATTTATTATATTATATTATGTTATATTATATTATATTATATTATATTATATTATGTTATATTATATTAATAAAATGTAGGATAATGACCTTAAAAAAAATAATACATAAAATGGTATTTTTAAGGTCATTATATGGAGTTTTACGTTTTATTATATTATATTATATTATATTATATTAATAAAATGTAGGATAATGACCTTAAAAAAATAATAATACATAAAATTGTATTTTTAAGGTCATTATATGGAGTTTTAAGTTTTATTATATTATATTATATTATATTATATTATATTATATTATATTATATTATATTATATTATATTATATTTATAAAATGTAGTATAATGACCTTAAAAATAATCATATAAAATATCATTATATTATGTTATATTATATTATTTTATATTATATTATACTATATTATATTATATTATATTATATTATGTTATATTAATAAAATGTAGGATAATGACCTTAAAATAATAATACAAAATATGGTATTTTTTAAGGTTATTATATTATATTATATGATATTATATTATATAAAATGTAGTATAATGACCATGCAAAAAAAAATGTAATGTCACCCACACTATCTTTATATATATATATATATATATATATATATAAAGTAGTATAATAATTATGCAAAAAAAAAATTTATATTTTATATTTTTCAATTATTTTAATAATTATAAAAAAGTATACATTTTTCATGTCACCCCACACTTTTTCAATTTAATGCTAAAAATAATCATTTCATTTAATATTTTAAAGTATAAGGGGCTGTTCACATATCACGTCTTTTGCACGCGCAAGTTCCTTATTTCAGATGTAGGCGCCCGGCAAGCGGTCGCGACGCGCAAGCGCTTCGGAAAGAAGGAGAAAGCCTGTGAACGGCCCCAAACAAAGTCTTACGAACTTAAAAATACACCACACACCTTTCTCTCCGGTTTGTTCATCGAGTTTGTGTGTCTTCTCATCTTCCCAGAATCCAGTGCAGGGATTCTTCTTCGATCTGGTGTCCAAACAAGCCTTCGACATCATAATCATGTTGCTCATCATCCTCAACATGGTGACGATGATGGTGGAAACGGATGAGCAGTCGCCCAGCATCGAGTACATCCTCTACTACATCAACCTGGCCTTCATCGTCATCTTCACCACCGAGTGCATCATTAAAATCATTGCGCTGCGCTGCTACTTCTTCACCATCAGCTGGAACATCTTTGACTTTGTGGTTGTCATCCTCTCTATTGTGGGTAAGGGCAGAATATTACAATAAATAAACACTAATGAAATATTTCTTTAAAGAAAAATGTTTAATTGATTACATTTCTTTACACTTTATCAGCTTAATAATCAAAACACATACATTAAATTGACTTGAAAATGTATGAAAATACTTGGTTATTAAAAATAATTTTCATGCCACCTACACTTTTTCAGTTTAATAATTAAAATGAATATTAGATTCGACTTTAAGTTAGTGTGGAAAAATCTATCAAAATATTTGTTGTTATTAAAATGTAGTAAAACACATCTTTTAATTTTTTAATGACCATAAAATATAAAATGTATAGTCATTAAAAATAAGAAAATGTAGTAAAATTTTTCACTTATTTAATGATTATAAAATATACCATTTTCATGCCATCTACACTTTTTCAGTTTAATAATTAATATAATTATAATAATATAAATTATATTTATATATAATAATATATATTTATATAATAATATAAATAAAAATCTAGTTATTTTTAGTATGGGTGACATGAGAAAATATCGAAATATTTATTGTTATTAAAAATAATAAAATGTAGTAAAATTTTTCACTTATTTAATGATTATAAAATATACCATTTTCATGCCATCTACACTTTTTCATTTTAAAAATTTATATAATTATAATAATATAAATTATATTTATATATAATAATATATATTTATATAATAATATAAATAAAAATCTAGTTATTTTTAGTATGGGTGACATGAGAAAATATCGAAATATTTATTGTTATTAAAAATAACAAAATGTAGTAAAATTGTTCAATTATTTAATGATTATAAAATATACCATTTTCATGCCATCTACACTTTTTCAGTTTAATAATTAATATAATTATAATAATATAAATTATATTTATATATAATAATATATATTTATATAATAATATAAATAAAAATCTAGTTATTTTTAGTATGGGTGACATGAGAAAATATCGAAATATTTATTGTTATTAAAAATAATAAAATGTAGTAAAATTTTTCACTTATTTAATGATTATAAAATATACCATTTTCATGCCATCTACACTTTTTCATTTTAAAAATTTATATAATTATAATAATATAAATTATATTTATATATAATAATATATATTTATATAATAATATAAATAAAAATCTAGTTATTTTTAGTATGGGTGACATGAGAAAATATCGAAATATTTATTGTTATTAAAAATAACAAAATGTAGTAAAATTGTTCAATTATTTAATGATTATAAAATATACCATTTTCATGCCATCTACACTTTTTCAGTTTAATAATTAATATAATTATAATAATATAAATTATATTTATATATAATAATATATATTTATATAATAATATAAATAAAAATCTAGTTATTTTTAGTATGGGTGACATGAGAAAATATCGAAATATTTATTGTTATTAAAAATAATAAAATGTAAAAAAAAAAAAAAAAAAACATTTCGTATTAATTAATATTATTCATTTTTTAATTCTTTTAATACCATAAACTCTCGTGCCAGCTTATATTAGTCACTGAAAAATATATACACACATTCATATAAAAATACAATTTATATGTATTTTCATATCACCAACTTTGACATGAAATGTCATGAGTGTTAAAAACAATCATTTAATATAATATTATAAATAAAATAAATGTAATTTTATGTCTGCATGAAAGAATTACGTCAAATCGAATTAAATTGTGAAATATTTCTCTTTGCAAGACAGTAGCTTTACGGTTTAACCTTGGCATTACATATCAAGGTCTAAAGACATTCAACGCAATTTTGTAGCACTTCACCTACTAATAAATAGGCAGCCGATGCTTAAGTGATACAACGAGGCGATTTTCAGACAAAACGCCCGCATGACCCTGATGAGAGAAAGAGGGAGGCCAGAGGGGTTAACCGGCGCATGGAGTGGCCATCTCTGAGAGAGGGAGGATGGTTTAAGGTGAAGGTAATTTCAGCAATCAAGGCTGTCAGCTCCAGTGATTGGCCAGTGATTGAGCTGTCCGAGCTAAAAGCTTGACATGGTCTCGTGCCCCGACCCTCCTCCTCCGTCTGTCCCTCAAGAGGGTTAAAAGCTTAAAGACGCACGTCGCAAATGTAAAAACGAGCCGTTTAACTCTGAAGTGGGACCAACTCGACAATAAATCAAGAGTGGTTATGGTTATGGTCATAATATGACGCCCAGATTCGGGACGCTCAAATTAATGTTATTTGTTCCACGGAAAACAAAAAGTAGATGTTTTCCATTCAACGGCTGATACTCTGATGACAGAAAGCATTCGTCTAACAGCAGTCATGAATGATCGAGACGGCAAATCAAATCAAAGAAGGTGGGCGTTACTGTTCACAGAATCCAAGTGGATTCATTTCTAGTGCCACATTTTTTTAACGGTGAAAGAGGGTGAGGTAAGATGAAAGTAGCAAAAACGTTTCATATTTTACAAGAAATGTCCAACAGTGATTTCGTCGCAAATTATATTACATTATTAAACTATATTATTAACTATGACGATTAATCGTGAAAAATCGCATCCAAAAGTTTGTGTTTACATAACATATAAATGTGTGTACTCTCTAAAAAAATACTGGGATAAAAACAACCCAAGTTGGGTTGAAAATGGACAAACCCAACAATTGGGCTGTTTTAACCCAGTGTAACTCAGCAGTTGGGTTGTTTTAACCCAGCAGTTGGGATGTTTTAACCCAGTGGATGGGTTGTTTTAACCCAGTGTTGTAAACCATCAGTTGGGTTGTTTTAACCAGCAGTTGGGATGTTTTAACCCAGTGTAACTCAGCAGTTGGGATGATTTAACCCAGTGTAACTCAGCAGTTGGGATGTTTGAACCCAGTGTTGTAACCCAGCAGTTGGGTTGTTTTAACCCAGCAGTTGGGTTGTTTTAACCCAGTGTTGTAAACCATCAGTTGGGTTGTTTTAACCCAGCAGTTGGGATGTTTTAACCCAGTGGATGGGTTGTTTTAATTCAGTGTTTTAACCCATCAGTTGGGTTGTTTTAAGCCGTGTTTTAACCCATCAGTTGGGTTGTTTTAAGCCGTGTTTTAACCCAGTGGTTGGGATGTTTTAACCCAGCAGATGGGTTGTTTGAACCCAGTGGTAGGTTTTTTTTAACCCAGTGTTGTAACCCAGCAGTTGGGTTGTTTTAACCCAGCAGTTGGGTTGTTTTAACCCAGTGTTGTAAACCATCAGTTGGGTTGTTTTAACCCAGCAGTTGGGATGTTTTAACCCAGTGGATGGGTTGTTTTAACCCAGTGTTTTAACCCATCAGTTGGGTTGTTTTAAGCCGTGTTTTAACCCATCAGTTGGGTTGTTTTAAGCCGTGTTTTAACCCAGTGGTTGGGATGTTTTAACCCAGCGGATAGGTTGTTTGAACCCAGTGGTAGGTTTTTTTTAACCCAGTGTTTTAACCCAATGGTTGGGATGTTTTAGCCCTGCAGTTGGGATGTTTTAACCCAGTGGATGGGTTGTTTTAACCCAGAGGTTGGGTTGTTTTAACTCAGTGTTGTAACCCAGCTTTGGGTTGTTTTAACCCAGCGGATGGGTTGTTTTAACCCAGTGTTTTAACCCTGCAGTTGGGTTGTTTTAAGCCAGTGTTTTAATCCAGCGGTTGGGATGTTTTAACCCAGCGGTTGGGTTGTTTTAACCCAGTGTTGTAACCCAGCTTTTGGGTTGTTTTATCCCAGCGGTTGGGTTGTTTTAACCCAGTGTTGTAACCCATCAGTTGGGTTGTTTTATCCCAGCGGTTGGGTTGTTTTAACCCAGTGTTGTAACCCAGCTTTTGGGTTGTTTTATCCCAGCGGTTGGGTTGTTTTAACCCAGTGTTTTAACCCATCAGTTGGGTTGTTTTAATCCGTGTTTTAACCCAGAGATTGGGTTGTTATAACAATGAGCCTAAGAATGAGAAATATATTTTTACAGCATAACCTTTATTAAAGAAAATGTCAGGTAATAACTTTTTATAGTTGATAAAACTACAGTTCTCAGTGCATTAATTAATATCAGATATAAGTAAAGTTTTAATGCGAGTTTTTATTTCCAGTTAATCCTTTTAGTTAAACTTATTTCAGATGTTTCTAATTTTCATTTAGTTCAAGTTTTTCAGCTATTTTATTTTAGTTCAACTTTATTTCAAGTAACATAATGTTAGTTTAACGATAATAAGTTAGTTTATGCTAACTAATAACAGATGAAATCTTAACGTAAAGCGCTGCCGTGTCTCTTTCTCGTTGCAGGTATCGTTCTGGCGGACATCATTGAGAAATATTTCGTCTCGCCCACTCTTTTCCGAGTCATCCGCCTGGCTCGAATCGGACGGATCCTCCGGCTCATCCGCGGAGCGAAGGGAATTCGGACGCTGCTGTTTGCCTTAATGATGTCTCTCCCTGCTCTTTTCAACATCGGCCTCCTGCTCTTCCTCGTCATGTTCATCTACGCCATCTTCGGCATGGCCAACTTCGCCTACGTCAAGAAGCAAGGCGGCATCGACGACATGTTCAACTTCGAGACGTTTGGCAACAGCATGATCTGCCTCTTCCAGATCACCACGTCCGCCGGCTGGGACAATCTGCTCAATCCCATCCTAAACAATTCTCCCGAGGAGTGCGATCCGGATATTCCTCACACCGGCACCAACGCGCGAGGAAACTGCGGGAATCCTTCGGTGGGCATCACGTTCTTCGTGACCTACATCATCATTTCATTTCTCATCGTGGTCAACATGTACATCGCTATTATCCTGGAGAACTTCAGCGTGGCCACCGAGGAGAGTACGGAGCCGCTGAGCGAGGACGATTTCGAGATGTTCTATGAGGTCTGGGAAAAGTTCGACCCGGAAGCCACGCAGTTCATCGAGTACTCCAAACTCTCGGACTTCGCCGACACGCTTTCCGAACCGCTGCGCATCGCCAAGCCCAACAAAATCAAACTCATTTCCATGGACCTGCCGATGGTGAGCGGAGACAAGATCCATTGCTTGGACATACTCTTCGCCTTCACCAAACGCGTTCTGGGCGAGTCGGGCGAAATGGACGCGCTGAAGCAGCAGATGGAGGAGAAGTTCATGATGGCAAACCCATCCAAGATCTCCTACGAGCCGATCACCACGACGCTGCGGCGGAAACAAGAGGACGTGTCCGCCGTCATGATCCAGCGCTCGTACAGGCGGCATCTACTGCGACGGCAGCTGAAACAAGCCTCCTTACTTTACCGCCAGATCAACATGCCGGACGCCGCCAAAGAGGACGACAGTTCGCCGGAGAACGAGGGACTCATAGTCTCCATGATCATGGAGAACTACGGCGCCGAAGTTCCGGAGACGCTGTCGGCCACGTCTTCTCCGCCGTCGTACGACAGCGTCACGCGAGTGACTAGCGAGCTTTTTCACGCTCTGATCCCGGAGGCCACGAACACGGACCTCAGCGAACCTTTTCCTAGCACAGACAAAGATCGCGAGACGTTTCTGTGATGACGGACGGACGGACGGACATCCTTTCCTTTGTTTACCGAATGTAAAATAGCTCAGATGACACAAAATCGAAGGTTTTTGTAGACGAAAAACTGTTTTATTTCTCTTGTGGTTGAGTATACAAGGGGAAAGTTATGGAAGCTTGTTTCTGCCGTGAAATGAAAAGTAAAAAAAAAAAGGTAATTGCGACTTTTTTTATCTCACAATTTGGAATTTTTTTTCTTGCAATTGCAAGTTTGTATCTCACAAGTCTGACTTTTTTTTTGCAGAATTGCATGATATAAACTCACAATCGCGAGGAAAAAAGCCAGAATTGCGACTTTATATCTAACTCTGACTTTATAAGGCAATTCTGACTTTGTATTTCGCAATTCTGACTTTATATCACAAATTCTGACTTCAAATTTTGCAATTCTGACTTTATATGACGTAATTCTGACTTTAAATCTCGCAATTCTGACTTAATATTTTGCAATTCTGACTTTATAGCACAAATTCTGAGTTTAAATTTAGCAATTCTGACTATAACTAGCAATTGAGGGCTTAAATCTCACAATTCTGACTTTATATTTCACAATTCTGACTTTATATCTCACAAATTCTGACTTTAAATTTTGCAATTCTGACTTTAAATCTCGCAATTCTGACCATAACTAGAAATTGAGAGCTTAAATCTCACAATTTTGACTTGATATTTCACAATTCTGACTTTATATTTCACAATTCTGACTTTATATTTCACAATTCTGACTTTATATCACAAATTCTGACTTTAAATTTTGCAATTCTGACTTTAAATCTCGCAATTCTGACCATAACTAGAAATTGAGAGCTTAAATCTCACAATTTTGACTTAATATTTTGCAATTCTGACTTTAAATTTTGCAATTCTGACTTTATAAGACGCAATCGCGAGTTTATATCACGCAATTCTGAGAAAAAGAGGAAAAAAGCCAGAATTGCAACTATATCTCACAATTCTGACTTTATACGATGCAATTCTGACTTTAAATCTCGCAATTCGGACTCTTATAGTTCGTAATTCTCACTTTATATCACGTAATTCTGACTTTATGAGAGGCAATTGCGAGTTTATATTGCAATTCTGACTTTATAATAACGCAATTCCGACTTGTCATCACCCAATTCTGACTATAACTCCAGTTGTGAGCTTAAATCTCGCAATTCTGACACAATTACGAGTTCTGACAAAAAAAATCAGAATTGTGAGATGCAAACTCGCAATTGCGAGGAAAAAAAAGTCCGAATCGTGAGATAAATAGTGGCGATTACCTTTTCTCTTGTTTTATTTAGCGACAGAAACAAGCTTCCATGGAAAGTGACCATGCACACGTCAACCTTCACAGTTTGAATGCATGAATGAGATCCGTAGTTGCGATTAATTATCACATATAACACATTTTAATCAAAGTCTGCCTGACCGTACGGTAAAGGTCTTACTTAAAACGGCGCGATTCCTCGTAAGATTTGAGATTACTCACAGAACGCATCCACGTAAATGTCATCGGTCTGTCATAGGTTCACGCGTCGCGCCGTTTCGGGAAGCGTGACGATTACCTCTTTCTGTGTCGCTAGCGATGAAAAGGCAGCGGTAATCATTGACACGGCTGTTTGCACTTTCTGTTCGCTCACCATGATTTTTTTCCGCCGCCGCCCAGACCGTTTTCTCTCCGTGTCGTCATTACGAGGTGCAGTTCATATCGAGACGACTAGTAAAAGACAATCAGACATGGTCTCTCGCTTAAAACTTCTGGCAATGCTTCTTTTCGAACGATCGATTGCGCGGCACGTTTGTTTCTATTGTGAAGTATTTATTTTTGCATGTGAAAAACTGCATGGTATGGAGGGGTAACAAGAACACTTTCTTTTCAAGGCTGAAAATAATTGTTTTGCACACTTATACGTTCAGCAATAATTTGCTACATTTAGGTATAACGATAATGATATTTATTGGAATTAAAAAGGTGTCAAAGTTTCTACTGTAACGGCCTCCAGCTGTAACTGTGGCTTATTATTATATTACTAGTGAAGATTATAGCACACGTGTTTTTCTATCTCAAACTGACACTAGGAGATCCGTCCGCTCGACCGCGGGTTGGCAGGTTTGGTGAAGGGCTGTTTTATGTAGCAATAGATCCCAAGTGTGCCTGCTAGAACTAAATCCTGTGTTTATCATTCATCTTTGCTCATGCATTTGTTCGGGTTTTTGTAAATCGTCAAAAATGGCATCGAACGCAAACCGTCCCACTGGTGTGTTTTTAACAATTGACTTAAGCACTTGTCTGATGAGAGATTCTGTCCAAAAGAACAGTGAAACCCAAATTTATCATAAAATTCTGAAATTCAATTGTGATGCAAGCAAACCTTTCCGAAAATACACTACTGTTCAAAAGTACGTTTATGCATTAAATTGCTCAAAAGTGACATTACAGTGTTTCTTGAGCAGCATATCAGAGTGAAAATTCAGCTTTGATCACTGGATATAAATTACACTGCTCTGTATATTCACGTAGAAAACTGATATTTTAAATGTTAAAAATATTTCCGATTTTTACTGTATTTTTGATCAATTAAATGCAGCATATCAGAATGATGTCTGAAGGATCATGTGACACTGAAGACTGGAGGAATGATGCTGAAAATCAACTTTGAACACTGGATATAAATTACATTTTACTATATATTCACTTAAAAAACAGCGTATATTAAATTGTAAAAATATTTCACATTTTTACTGTATTTTTGATCAAATAAATGCAGCATATTAGAATGATTTCTGAAGGATCATGTGACTCTGAAGACTGGAAAATTCATCTTTGATCACTGGATATAAATTACATTTTACTATATATTCATGTAGAAATCAAATGATTTAATTTGTAAAAATATTTAGCTATTTTACTGTATTTTTGATCAAATAAATGCAGCATATTAGAATGATTTCTGAAGGATCATGTGACTCTGAAGACTGGAAAATTCAGCTTTGATCACTGGATATAAATTACACCGCACTATATATTCACATATTAAATTGTAAAAATATTTCACATTTTTTACTGCAATTACGATCGCATAAGCTTGCCTTGGTGAGCAGGAGAGACTCTTTCGACAGCATTAACCGACACCAAACTTTTGAACGGTAGTGTAAATGAATATCAAACTGATTTAATACAACCCGAGATTCGTTGATTAACTCCTCATGTAAAAGCGGAGCTCGTGTTTCCGTGCGTCATGTGACCCAGTGAATTGTAAATAAGCATCAGATGTCACTGTGTACAGATGAAATGGCACGGCTCCGCTCTAAATTACTGGAAAACTGACGGTGCACAGCGACTTAGAGACTAAAGTTGTGCATTTATCAGTTTGGGTTTGTTTGCATTAGATTTGAACATGTAACTATGGACCTTATTCAGGCTGGACACCATATTGAATGGAGTAAAAATGAGGATAATCTTTGTATTTGTGAACGATTTGGCTCATTTAATCAATGCATTTCTAGGTTAATTTGAATTGCTTGTAAGAGTTTAGAATGATTTCAGGATGTATATGTATGTTTTTTTCCCCCCTTGGTTTCTTCATATGGAGTCCAAACTGACTGAAATCCATTGCTTAAAAAGCACATTCAACATGCTTAAAACAGACATCGATGCTTCAGCAATCCATCATGTCGTGAACGTGTCTGTTTGCCATTCCCAAATGGAAATGTACATGTCCCTGGTTTTATTGTGAATGATTCATCAGTGTTTCATCCCAATGTAAAACACTTTCCTTTAATGCTGATTTAAGAATATAGACATTTTTCACCACGAAATCAGTCGCATATTCTGTTTCACTCACAAGTATAGCGGTTGACTCCGAGCAAAACAAATGCAATGCATATAAAAAATAATGACGAACGAGCTAATTCTGGACGTAATTAGCAACATCTGGACTGTGTGTGATGAACTGCCTTTGGTCAAACTCTTATTTGCACAGGAGAGGAGCCATACATTTGTGAGGGGCTGTGGTTGAGACGTGACCCGGTGCGGGTTCATGCCGTTGTTTGTTTCTTGACGTGATGCTTTCGGATGGCTCGTTGGCCGTGGAAGCGCAGCAGATTTGCTCTGACGTTCAGACCTCCTTCTGTTGAGCTCGGTTCTCTCTCCTCGTCAAACAAAGCCAGAGTCTTTTCTCATTACTGTGACAATAATTACGCTCAGAATGAAGCACACGGGCTCCGTTTCTGTCTGCACGGGCGTGATAATCGTACAAATAAACGGCGCAAGTCCAAATAAAAATGCACTACTCTTCTCTGTTGAATAAATTGAGCGTGTAATTAATGTTGATCAAACCTTCATTGTATTAACTCAAATTTTTCATTTCGATGAACTCAAAATTTTAAGTTCGTTTTTACAGTGCACTTTCACATTTATGCTGATTCTAAGCAATAAGTAACAAATTAACAAACAGTCAATAATAAACTACGGCATGATTAATTCCAGTGCAGAAATCTGACCGTTTCAATTTGAATTAAATTACGTTTGTTCGTGTTAAAACGGCGCTCTAAAAAAAAAAATGCTGGGTTGAAAATGGACGAACCCAGCGCTTGGGTTACATGTTCGCCCGACCTGCTTTCAACTCCACTATTAAAAGTTGAGATAAAAATGCTGGATAAAAATGAACCCAAAATAGGTTGGAAATTAAAAATCCAATAATTATCAGAAGGTTGTTTATTATTTCATTTTCATTTATTAAACTTAATAAATATTCATTTCCTACCTAATTTAGGTTCATCTTTTGGCGAGTAATATAGTAATTTTTAAACAATAGTTGAGTGAAATAAAACTACCCAGCTGGTTGGTCGAATATTTAAGCCAACTGTTGGGTCAAAACAACCCATTCAATGGGTCAAAAACAACCAGTTTGCTGGGTCCAAATAACCCAATCACTGGTCACTGGGTCTAAACCCAATCAATGGTTCAAAACAGCCCATTCGCTGGGTCAAAAACAATCAATTTACTGGGTCAAAACAACCCAAACGCTGGGTCAAAGCATCCCAGCTGTCAGGTCAAAAATAACCCATTTTCTGGGTCAAAACATCCCAGCTGTCGGGTCAAAAACAACCCATTCGCTGGGTCAAAACATCCCAGCTGTCGGGTCAAAAACAACCCATTCGCTGGGTCAAAACATCCTAACCATTAGGTCAAAAACAACCCATTTGCTGGGTCAAAACATCCCAACTGTTGGGTCAAAAACAACCCATTTGCTGGGTCAAAACATCCTAACCATTGGGTCAAAAACAACCCATTTGCTGGGTCAAAACATCTCAACCATTGGGGAAAAAAACAACCCATTCGTTGGGTCAAAACATCCCAGCTGTGGGGTCAAAAACAACCCATTCGCTGGGTCAAAACATCCCAACCGTTGGGTCAAAAACAACCCATTCGCTGGGTCAAAATACCCCATTCGTTGGGTCAAAAACAACCCATTTGCTGGGTCAAAATATCCCAACCACTAGGTCAAAACATCTCAACCATTGGGGAAAAAAACAACCCATTCGTTGGGTCAAAACATCCCAGCTGTGGGGTCAAAAACAACCCATTCACTGGGTCAAAATATCCCATTTGTTGGGTCAAAAACAACCCATTCGCTGGGTCAAAATATCCCATTCGTTGGGTCAAAAACAACCCATTTGCTGGGTCAAAATATCCTAACCGTTGGGTCAAAAACAACCCATTTGCTGGGTCAAAATACCCCAACCACTAGGTCAAAACATCTCAACCATTGGGGAAAAAAACAACCCATTCGCTGGGTCAGATCAACCGAATCCCTGGGTCAAAAACAACCCAATCAATGGCTCAGAAAAAAAAAAAAAAACAATCACTGGGTTTGTCCTTATTTAACCCAACCTGGGTTGTTTTTAACCTGGTATGTAATTCAAATGGATGGAAATTTTCTATACAATTGAAATACATCAATCTTCTATATGTATGTAATGCTGTGTTTGTCTGTCTGCAGCCGCTCGCATGTTTCTTACAGTCCGTCATTTTTTCTGCATCCTCAGAAGAAACATATCACAATGCACAAAATGTCAAATCTTTTCATAAGCAAAAACATCTACGAGAACCGAGTAATAAGTCCTCGATCACATACGCGTTCAGCAAAACCTCCATCTGGCAGGATTTCGGGAGGTTCACAGAAAGACGGTTTTCATTAAAACTAGATCAGAGATGATTCGGAGGGAAATCTGTGGGATGGAAACGTGTTCGGAGAAGCTCACGGAACAGTTCTTGCCAGCCGAAAGCATCACATTAAACCAAATCCTTAATTAACAAACGCAAAACGGGATGGAAGACGTTGTACGAGCGTTTCCGTTCCATCCCGTCGGATCAATAAATCACATGGATCTTCTGATTGGATATAATCTCTATTAACGAATGTACCTCTCATTGTCTTTATTCTTCTTTTCATGCAGTTCTGAATATGATTCATACAGTATGTATTTTGTCACCCACAAATTAAGCACAGGGAAATTTTTCTATCTGTTTGTTTCGAAACAATACAAATTTGTGCAATACAAGAGCAGATATGGTAATTAAAAGGCATATTTTATCTATGCTTATATATATATAAATATATACATGTATGTAATGTAAAAATATCAGTTATCTTGAAGCAAGTGTATTTTATAATGGTAGACTTTGCTGTATTTACTTGCTGTTTTTTATTTAGAAATTTTTTTTTTTTTTTTGTAAGAAAAAATTTCAAATGATCAACTTTGCGCGAGGAGCGTGTTTGGCGACAGCTGATCTGGGATCAGGTTTCCAGAGGTCGAAGCCGGAGCCGTTAGCCAGTACAGAGGACCAAACAGGTCCTGGGTCAGTTTTTTTGGAGACCTGCTTTCCCAACACATTTATCCTCAGAGTCTGAGGACGAGACGACACCGGAACATTCGACGCCTCCAGTCATTTTATTTAAGATGATTTATTTTGTACTCTATTAGGACTTGCATGCAGCAGTATGGGACTTTTCTCCAAGCGTTTCAATTCGTGGAATCTCCCCTGTTTGTTTGGAAGCGACATACGGAATAAATGGGAAACTGTGGTTCTCGTCACGAGGACGAGTCGTTGGACAGACGAGGAAAGAGGAATCAGCGTTGTTGCCAATTAGAACTCCATGTATATCAATAGTCAAATAAACAATAGGATTCATTCTCTGATCTGGAGTCAGTCATTTATATGGAGGCGTGAAAATGCATGTTTCACGTCAATGCTTGATTAATATTTTGAATTAGCTTCTTTTTAGTGCTTTAGTGCTTGTGCAATTTATTCATTAAAATAGCGCAGTTTATTTTTATTTCCATTTTAGTTCATATTTTTTTGCTTTAGTTTTATTCATATTTTGAATCACCTTTTATATTTTTAGTTTTCACTGCAGTTTAGGTTTTAATTTTTTTTTTTTATAGTTTTGCTTTTATTCTTATATTTTCAGGGTCCATGTTAATTTTACTTTAATATTTAGTCTTTTTATTGTGATTTTGTGATTGTTTTTTTTTTTTTTTTCAGTTTCGGTTCATTTTTCACTTCAGGGTTATTTTAATTTTATTTTATTTTTAGTTTTCATGTTCATTTAATGTTTAATTTTTAGACGTGTTGTTATGTGCTTTCATTTATTTTTTATTTCAGTTTTAGTTGGTTAATAAAAAATATTTTTATATTTTATATAAAAATATTTATATTTTATTTTAGTTCAGCTTTATTTCAATTAACAGAAATGATTTTAGTTTTAGTTAACGATAATAATTTAGACGTGTTGTCTAAATATATATATAAATAAATATATATATATATATATCAAACATAAAATACTATTCATTAATTACAGAAGAAAAAAAATTACAGCGACGGCAAATCTTCATTTAAACCTAAGCGAGAGAAGTCCGTAAAAAAAATAAAAAGATGTTCTTGAAATGATGTTCAGATGGAGACTGAAGTGAACAAACACACTAAAAGTAAGTGAATTGCAGGTGAAGAGCACTTGGAGTCCTGCGTTTCAACACATTTATCCATTATTATCATGATTATGCATGATTATTGCAGATGCTTTTATCCAAAACAAGTTACTTCAGTCCCTCTGGAATAAAGATATTAAGCCATCAAATACTTGAAGCACTTTTCTTTTGTGTGACAAATTTACCAAAATCCAATTTTGATTTAATGTGGTTTTAAATGTCGATCAAATACAGCTAAAATGACCCATATATATAACAGTCTTAAACCATGTGATTGAAAAATCAATATGAACTGTGCATTTGGAAAGTTATATACTGTAAATAAATGATTCGATTTCACAATGCTGGATTTATGAAGCGTAACAGGATGGAAGAGAGACATTAGTGCGTTTTCTATTTGAGTAGTTTGACAGCAAAAGCACAATTTCTTCACAACTTCACAAAAACATCATAACTTCTTATGTGCTCATACTTTAGTTGCAACTTTGCGCTTGAAGATGTGTAAATACTCACTTGCAAGCCTCATTTACATAATTTATGCATCACTCACAGAATACTTCATCCTGATTGGTCAGTCTAGCTTTCCTAGAAGGAGGCAATGAAATAAATATTATTATTATTATTATATATTAAGTATTATATTTTTATATTGTAACACTGAGATAAAAATACATAAACTGTGGCGGATAAAATATCCTTCTTTTAAATAAAAAAATTGTATAACTTTGTCAATAAATTCAGCAAATTTCTGTAAAAACATTTAAATAAATAAATAAACACAAAATTATATTTATAATCACTAGCAGAAAGTCTGAGGTCGGTAAGATATTAAAAAGTCTCTTCTGCTCACCAAAGCTGCATTTATTTGATCAAAAATACAGTAAAAATGTGAAATATTTTTATCATTTAAAATATCTGTTTTCTATGTAAATATATAATAAAATGTAATTTATATCCAGTGATCAAAGCTGAATTTTCAGCATCATTACTCCAGTCTTCAGAGTCACATGACCCTTCAGAAATCATTCTAATATGCTGCATTTATTTGATCAAAAATACAGTAAAAATGTGAAATATTTTTATAATTTAAAATATCTGTTTTCTATGTGAATATATAATAAAATATAATTTATATACAGTGATCAAAGCTGAATTTTCCAGTCTTCAGAGTCACATGATCCTTCAGAAAACACTCTAATATGCTGCATTTATTTGATCAAAAATACAGTAAAAATCTCAAATATTTTTAGAATTTAACATATCTGTTTTCTATGTGAATATATTATACAATATAATTTATATCCAGTGATCAAAGCTGAATTTTCCAGTCTTCAGAGTCACATGATCCTTCAGAAATCATTCTAATATGCTGCATTTATTTGATCAAAAATACAGTAAAAATGTGAAATATTTTTACAATTTAAAATAACTGTTTTCTATGTGAATATATAGTAAAATGTAATTTATATCCAGTGATCAAAGCTGAATTTCATGATTTGATGCTCAAGAAACATTTATGATTATTATCAACGTTCATACTTTTGTGGAAATCGTGATACTTTCTGCACTGAACAAAAACGTGAGAAAGTGGAATCTTTTTACCGTGACTTTTGATGAATGGAATGCATATGCATTTCTTACCTCAAACTTTTGAACAGTAGTGAGAAAACATGTTAAAAAAAAGCAAAATAACACCAAGGGCATTAGTGTCAGGTCTTCTGGATGAGTTGGTGATGGTTGTCATGGCGTGTTAGTGGTCATCTCCAGGCTGGACTCCAGTTCTGCCACCTGCCCGCGGCCGTCAGCTTCAATCCAACTCTTCAACAGCAGCCGCGGATCACGGCGGACTTTCCACAGTCACTGAACATGATACAAGGGCATTTTTGCAAAGAAGTTACTATCTTATGTCATATTAAGAGTTCATTAATACAATGAAGGCGATCGGTTTTAAATCAATATGAACTCAAAACATTGTTATCTTATTATTTCTATTAGAAAATTAGAAATGGTTTTCTTTCATTGAAATGAAGCTGAAATAAAATAGTATTATATGAAAAACTTAAAACACATTATGGATGGTCAACGAAAAGAAATGTTTTTAAAGTCGAAATCCCAAAAGTGCTCAAGCTAAAATTAAAATAAATATTTAGAATCTATTAAAAACGAGAACATAATTTAGGTATAAAAATAATTAGGGCAATGACGTTGAACCTAAACATTAATTTTGCACCAAATTACAATAGAAACATGATTTTAAATTGTAAATTTTACTGTACTTTTTCAACAAACAAATGCAATTTGTTATATGCAAGATATATTATGACATTTAGAGAAAAAAAAACAAACAATGCATGTAAAAAAAGTCGTTTTACGGAACTTTCTTGCTTACGATCAACCAAAGCTTCCCATGATGCTTTCTGCACGCTTCACTTCTGAGTGCTCTTCTCTCTAGTGATGATGAGGATGTTATTGATGGCCGATGCTTTCATAGCTCAGGTATGTACTGTAATGTACTCAGTGCTGTGAGCGAGAGAGATATCATGAGCCGTAGAGACGGAGGCTGTTTATTCCATCTAACAGGACTGATATGATTGGCACTCCATCCATAAAAGCATAAATGGGAAAGGCAGAGAAAGCAACTCACTTAAAAGCAACATTTCCAAACGGCCTGCATGTCCTCAGCCTGAAGTATCAATCCAGCCACGCCTGTTTATCTGAGAGATGTCACGCTGATAACCCCAACAAAACAAGTCCTCCATTTTTGGACATTTAGAAAATAGTTTTATTTCACTCTGTAAACTTCAGATTTTCTCTTAGTGCTGCCGTTTTTTTTGCGCAACATGCATTAGACGGTCTGTGAACAGACTGCAGGACGTGAGGCTTTTAACCAACGGAGAAAGAATGTTTTTGTGAGGAACCAGTTTTGCAAGCAAATCATCAAAATGATTATAACTCGGGCGGCCACTGATAACTATTTTGGTAATCAAGTAATTGGATTTTTGTGTGACAATTCCGTGAATGACGGAGAAGCGTTGTCTCGTAAATGACGGAAAATTCCGTGAATGACGGAGAAGCGTTGTCTCGTAAATGACGGAAAATTCCGTGAATGACGGAGAAGCGTTGTCTCGTAAATGACGGAAAATCCCGTGAATGACGGAGAAGCGTTGTCTCATAATTGACGGAAAATCCTGTGAATGACGGAGAAGCGTTGTCTCATAAATGACGGAAAATCCCGTGAATGACGGAGAAGCGTTGTCTCATAAATGACGGAAAATTCAGTAAATGACGGAGAAGCGTTGTCTCATAAATGACGGAAAATCCCGTGAATGACGGAGAAGCGTTGTCTCATAAATGACGGAAAATTCCGTGAATGACGGAGAAGTGTTGTCTCATAAATGACGGAAAATCCCGTGAATGACGGAGAAGCGTTGTCTCATAAATGACGGAAAATCCCGTGAATGACGGAGAAGCGTTGTCTCGTAAATGACGGAAAATTCCGTGAATGACGGAGAAGCGTTGTCTCGTAAATGACGGAAAATCCGTGAATGACGGAGAAGCGTTGTCTCATAATTGACGGAAAATCCTGTGAATGACGGAGAAGCGTTGTCTCATAAATGACGGAAAATCCCGTGAATGACGGAGAAGCGTTGTCTCATAAATGACGGAAAATTCAGTAAATGACGGAGAAGCGTTGTCTCATAAATGACGGAAAATCCCGTGAATGACGGAGAAGCGTTGTCTCATAAATGACGGAAAATTCCGTGAATGACGGAGAAGCGTTGTCTCATAAATGACGGAAAATCCCGTGAATGACGGAGAAGCGTTGTCTCATAAATGACGGAAAATCCCGTGAATGACGGAGAAGCGTTGTCTCGTAAATGACGGAAAATCCCGTGAATGACGGAGAAGCGTTGTCTCGTAAATGACGGAAAATCCCGTGAATGACGGAGAAGCGTTGTCTCATAAATGACGGAAAATCCCGTGAATGACGGAGAAGCGTTGTCTCATAAATGACGGAAAATTCAGTAAATGACGGAGAAGCGTTGTCTCATAAATGACGGAAAATCCTGTGAATGACGGAGAAGCGTTGTCTCATAAATGACGGAAAATCCTGTGAATGACGGAGAAGCGTTGTCTCATAAATGACGGAAAATCCCGTGAATGACGGAGAAGCGTTGTCTCATAAATGACGGAAAATTCCATAAATGACGGAGAAGCGTTGTCTCATAAATGACGGAAAATCCCATGAATGACGGAGAAGCGTTGTCTCATAAATGACGGAAAATCCCGTGAATGACGGAGAAGCGTTGTCTCGTAAATGACGGAAAATTCAGTAAATGACGGAGAAGCGTTGTCTCATAAATGACGGAAAATCCCATGAATGACGGAGAAGCGTTGTCTCATAAATGACGGAAAATCCCGTGAATGACGGAGAAGCGTTGTCTCATAAATGACGGAAAATCCCATGAATGACGGAGAAGCGTTGTCTCATAAATGACGGAGAAGTGTTGTTATGCACGATGTTATTTCATAATATTTAAATGCTCAAATATATTGCGCAGCCTTAAAATAACGCAGGTTTTATAAAATAACGCACCGCTTCTAGTAATTTGCCAGTTAATCGACACGACCAAATTGCAGGATTGCACACTCGATATTTGATCGAGGAACCGCGACAGCCCTAAATATACAAAACACTACAGGAATCGATACGGTCTAAGATGAGGTGACCGCCGAGGCTCAAGCACATTTACAAACGACATCGTTTCTGGACTCTCTGTAACTGTAAAGTCACATGTTAAAGCATCTAAAAGCCTGAAAGTGGCAGAGAAAACTTCTATGCCCCAAAGATTAAATGAAAGAGCATTTAGCAGTCAGGAAGTGCGAGGGACAGATGGGGGAGTTGAAGTCTCATCTGGCCTTTGGTCATGGCTGATCTCAAACCAGTCCTTCCCACGAGCTCTCACTGCGATTAGCATCTCTCTTCAGGCCTGGCCAGGAAATGGACAGCATGCAGTGCATTACAGGAGGAGTGTGTATGTGTAATGCTTATCGATGCTTCAGTAATGCAAACCCCCCTGTTTATCGAACCAGGAAAGCATCTCTGAATGTTCGAGAACGAAACAAGGCCTCTCGCTCGGCCGGTTTGGGAGTGAGCTCGGAAGTCGGGTTCGGAACGAGTGAATTGTCAACTTCAAACTCACTGTGATGTGAATAAAGATGAGGAGGGTCATTTCCCCTCTCTGTATCTTCATCGGCGCTGTGATGAGCGTCGGTCCGTGATCCCGGTGTTTGGTGTATATGGTTGCCATGGCAGCAAGATCTGATGAGGTCCCTCGACACTAGGAAAGGGATGAGCTTATTCTCCCAGAGGGCAACGGTGACCCGGTGCAACACACAAACACACACACAACCATATTAGAGCCAAATCTCACAGAGACGAATACATGTTATTTATCGTGTGGGGAAAAAAATTGTACACATATCAGGGACAAGCTATAACAAAATATGGCAATGATTACCTCAAGTACTGTGTATGTGCTTTATTTAATATTAAAAGCGTCTAATGTGAGCAGAAAAGGAACAACGGGCGATTGAAAGCCCCGCCCCCTTTAGTTACGGTTGCTATGCCCGACAATTATGCGCTCTCACGCCACACATCACGTCCTCACGAGGTGCAGAGCAAAGAGACACTGACAGCGTATGAAACAGTTTCATATTTAAAAATATTGTAATGTTTTAAAGCAGTTTAATCCATAGATAGCCTGTCTTTAATGTGTCGTGACAGATCATCTCTTCATACTAGTTCATTTGTAGCGTCAAATCAACACGAATGAACATCAGAAGGAATGTTGTTTCAAGCGCGGAAATTTTGAATTGAAAATCGACATTCATCTACTAACTCCCCCGACCGCTTTGACGGACAAAATGAAGGATTCGGGGTCATGATTGGTCAGATCGCCTGTCAATCAAACTGTTTGTGAAGGATCGATTCACCTCAGATCTTCACAAAAAAAATTTAAAGGAAAAAAGAGTATATATATATATATATATACACATTATATATATACAGGGTTGGGGAGTAACGAAATACAAGTAACTTAGTTTCGTATTTAAAATGCAAGATTTGAGTGACTGTATTTCATGTTAAATGGGTGGTAATCAGATTACAGTTCCATCTGAAAAGTGTTTTAGATTACCAAAGTGATTACTTTGAGTTTTAATGTCATTTAAACAGCGATTGGTGATTCTCTGACTCTGACCGTCTGAAAAAGACGAGTTCAGTTTCATGTTTTCCACTGTTTTCATGTTTTGGGAGTCATTTTATAATTCACTCGTCACTGCGACTTTTTCACACTATTTGTTTGAGTTTGTGTTTCACAATTCTGACTTCTTTTTCTCAGAATTGCAAGTTATAAAGTCAGAATTGTGAGAAATAAACTTGCAATACTGACTTTTTTTCTTGCAGTTGTGAATTTAGTGTGAGTTTATATCTCATAATTCTGACTTTTCTCAATATTGTGAGTTTATATCTCATAATTCTGACTTTTCTCAATATTGTGAGTTTATATCTCATAATTCTGACTTTTCTCAATATTGTCAGTTTATATCTCATAATTCTGACTTTTCTCAATATTGTGAGTTTATATCTCATAATTCTGACTTTTCTCAATATTGTGAGTTTATATCTCATAATTCTGACTTTATAACTCGCAACTGCAACTTTATATCAAACAATTCTGAGGGAAAAAGTCAGAATTGTGAGATAAAAACTCTCAATGACCTTTTTTGTGTTTGTTCCACACTTATTACTATTCCAAAGTATTCTAAAGTATTTAGATGAAGTGACTAAACTTGAGTAATGTAACGAAATACGTAACAAATGACTTTTTTAAAGCATGTATTTTGTAGTGAAATACATTTAAAAGTAACCTCCCCATCCCTGTATATATATATATATAAACATGTTTTATAGATTTATTAAATATTGAATTATGTTTTTAAATATATTTTATCATTTAATAATTTTTTGCTGCTGCTATATGTATCATCACAGGAGGAAATCGAAGGGCCAAAATCAATCCAGCCGTTCCAGTCAAATCCGAGACTCAAAACACGCCAGCTCAGCGTTTTTAATTTTACGCCCCAGACGCATATTACACCCCGCAAAGTCCATTTTTCAGAAAGACGCATTTTGGACGCGTTCACAGAACAAGTCGTCATTCTAGTGACTCAGTGGAACGAAAGAGCAGCTTGTTTTTTTGTTTTTTTTTTCCCGTAAGCTGCGAACACAAACAACGTCTGAGAACACACAGCGAGAGTGTTACAAATCAAACATACAGCAGGTGTGCGCGCACGCTCCATACATCAATTTAATTGGGCGAAACTGTCCCGCACAACGGGGTGAAGGATGGCAACTTCTAAACAAGAGCTTTTTTGGCCTATTTTACATGCGAAATAAAGACGGCGAAGAATTCGCCACACAGCAGATGACCTTTACGTGCTCTCATGCGATCAACGTCGGTGTGTTTCAAGCACCGCTATTATTATTGCTTATATTTAGTGTTGGTGACGTGATCATCAAACCTCTATTAAACTTCAGTGTGTCGGAAGAAAGCACCTGGAAATGCCACAGCAATGACCCGGAACACATGCTGTGTGTGTGATTGATTAATAATGTTCCCGCTGTTTAATTCACGTGTGCAGTAAGGCTGTAAAGAAGCTGAGGCCGGACGCCGGAGTCGGTTTATGAAGGTCAGTAGGTCAGAGGAGGAACGACGAGCAAGAAAAGACGCGCGCGGTCACGTCAGGATCAAGTCCTCTGAGCCGAGAGCGTCTGACGTCCTCAAAGAGCCGCTGCGGAGAACGGCAGACTGAAGACGAGCTGTAAATCATGCGCTTTCTCTTCATGGTCAAATAAGGACGGAAACGACTCGCGGACCAACTGCTTTATATGAATCGAGGATTTATAATAGCTGTTTTAGTCTGGTTTAGAGAAATCAGGTCTGTTTCATGCCTGATTACAATTCCTACAAAGTCATGTTTCAACTATGTTGCAATTATCATGACAGTCAGAGCTGGGTGGGTTACTTTTGAAATGTATTTCGCTACAGATTACAAAATACATGCTTTAAAAAGTCATTTGTAACAATTTTGTTACATTACTCAAGTTTAGTAACGTAATCTGAATACTTTGGAATACTGTGAAACAAACACAAAAAAGGTCATTGCAAGTTTTTATCTCACAATTCTGACTTTTTCACTCAGAATTGTGTGATATAAAGTTGCAGTTGGGAGTTATAAAGTCAGAATTATGAGATATAAACTCACAATATTGAGAAAAGTCAGAATTATGAGATACAAACTCACAATATTGAGAAAAGTCAGAATTATGAGATATAAACTCACAATATTGAGAAAAGTCAGAATTATGAGATATAAACTCAAAATATTGAGAAAAGTCAGAATTATGAGATATAAACTCAAAATATTGAGAAAAGTCAGAATTATGAGATATAAACTCAAAATATTGAGAAAAGTCAGAATTATGAGATACAAACTCAAAATATTGAGAAAAGTCAGAATAATGAGATATAAACTCACAATATTGAGAAAAGTCAGAATTATGAGATATAAACTCAAAATATTGAGAAAAGTCAGAATTATGAGATATAAACTCAAAATATTGAGAAAAGTCAGAATTATGAGATATAAACTCAAAATATTGAGAAAAGTCAGAATTATGAGATATAAACTCAAAATATTGAGAAAAGTCAGAATTATGAGATATAAACTCTCAATATTGAGAAAAGTCAGAATTATGAGATATAAACTGACAATATTGAGAAAAGTCAGAATTATGAGATATAAACTGACAAAATTGAGAAAAGTCAGAATTATGAGATATAAACTGACAATATTGAGAAAAGTCAGAATTATGAGATATAAACTCACAATATTGAGAAAAGTCAGAATTATGAGATATAAACTCACAATATTGAGAAAAGTCAGAATTATGAGATATAAACTGACAATATTGAGAAAAGTCAGAATTATGAGATATAAACTGACAAAATTGAGAAAAGTCAGAATTATGAGATATAAACTGACAATATTGAGAAAAGTCAGAATTATGAGATATAAACTCACAATATTGAGAAAAGTCAGAATTATGAGATATAAACTCACAATATTGAGAAAAGTCAGAATTATGAGATATAAACTGACAAAATTGAGAAAAGTCAGAATTATGAGATATAAACTCAAAATATTGAGAAAAGTCAGAATTATGAGATATAAACTGACAAAATTGAGAAAAGTCAGAATTATGAGATATAAACTCACAATATTGAGAAAAGTCAGAATTATGAGATATAAACTGACAATATTGAGAAAAGTCCGAATTATGAGATATAAATTCACAATATTGAGAAAAGTCAGAATTATGAGATATAAACTCACAATATTGAGAAAAGTCAGAATTATGAGATATAAACTCAAAATATTGAGAAAAGTCAGAATTATGAGATATAAACTCACAATATTGAGAAAAGTCAGAATTATGAGATATAAACTCACAATATTGAGAAAAGTCAGAATTATGAGATATAAACTGACAATATTGAGAAAAGTCAGAATTATGAGATATAAACTGACAATATTGAGAAAAGTCAGAATTATGAGATATAAACTCACAATATTGAGAAAAGTCAGAATTATGAGATATAAACTCACAATATTGAGAAAAGTCAGAATTATGAGATATAAACTCAAAATATTGAGAAAAGTCAGAATTATGAGATACAAACTCACAATATTGAGAAAAGTCAGAATTATGAGATATAAACTCACAATATTGAGAAAAGTCAGAATTATGAGATATAAACTCACAATATTGAGAAAAGTCAGAATTATGAGATATAAACTCACAATATTGAGAAAAGTCAGAATTATGAGATATAAACTCACAATATTGAGAAAAGTCAGAATTATGAGATATAAACTCACAATGTTGAGAAAAGTCAGAATTATGAGATATAAACTCACAATATTGAGAAAAGTCAGAATTATGAGATATAAACTCACAAAATTGAGAAAAGTCAGAATTATGAGATATAAACTCAAAATATTGAGAAAAGTCAGAATTATGAGATATAAACTCAAAATATTGAGAAAAGTCAGAATTATGAGATATAAACTCAAAATATTGAGAAAAGTCAGAATTATGAGATATAAACTCACAATATTGAGAAAAGTCAGAATTATGAGATATAAACTGACAAAATTGAGAAAAGTCAGAATTATGAGATATAAACTCAAAATATTGAGAAAAGTCAGAATTATGAGATATAAACTCAAAATATTGAGAAAAGTCAGAATTATGAGATATAAACTCAAAATATTGAGAAAAGTCAGAATTATGAGATATAAACTCAAAATATTGAGAAAAGTCAGAATTATGAGATATAAACTCACAATATTGAGAAAATTCAGAATTATGAGATATAAACTCACAATATTGAGAAAAGTCAGAATTATGAGATATAAACTCACAATATTGAGAAAATTCAGAATTATGAGATATAAACTCACAATATTGAGAAAAGTCAGAATTATGAGATATAAACTCAAAATATTGAGAAAAGTCAGAATTATGAGATATAAACTCACAATATTGAGAAAAGTCAGAATTATGAGATATAAACTCAAAATATTGAGAAAAGTCAGAATTATGAGATATAAACTCACAATATTGAGAAAAGTCAGAATTATGAGATATAAACTCACAATATTGAGAAAAGTCAGAATTGAGATATAAACTCACAATATTGAGAAAAGTCAGAATTATGAGATATAAACTCACAATATTGAGAAAAGTCAGAATTATGAGATATAAACTCACAATATTGAGAAAAGTCAGAATTATGAGATATAAACTCACAATATTGAGAAAAGTCAGAATTATGAGATATAAACTCACAATATTGAGAAAAGTCAGAATTATGAGATATAAACTCACAATATTGAGAAAAGTCAGAATTATGAGATATAAACTCAAAATATTGGGAAAAGTCAGAATTATGAGATATAAACTCACAATATTGAGAAAAGTCAGAATTATGAGATAAAAAACTCAAAATATTGGGAAAAGTCAGAATTATGAGATATAAACTCACAATATTGAGAAAAGTCAGAATTATGAGATATAAACTCACAATATTGAGAAAAGTCAGAATAATGAGATATAAACTCACAATATTGAGAAAAGTCAGAATTATGAGATATAAACTCACAATATTGAGAAAAGTCAGAATTATGAGATATAAACTCACAATATTGAGAAAAGTCAGAATTATGAGATATAAACTCACAATATTGAGAAAAGTCAGAATTATGAGATATAAACTCACAATATTGAGAAAAGTCAGAATTATGAGATATAAACTCACAATATTGAGAAAAGTCAGAATTATGAGATATAAACTCACAATATTGAGAAAAGTCAGAATTATGAGATATAAACTCACAATATTGAGAAAAGTCAGAATTATGAGATATAAACTCACAATATTGAGAAAAGTCCGAATTATGAGATATAAACTCACAATATTGAGAAAAGTCAGAATTATGAGATATAAACTCACAATATTGAGAAAAGTCAGAATTATGAGATATAAACTCACAATATTGAGAAAAGTCAGAATTATGAGATATAAACTCACAATATTGAGAAAAGTCAGAATTATGAGATATAAACTCACAATATTGAGAAAAGTCAGAATTATGAGATATAAACTCACAATATTGAGAAAAGTCAGAATTATGAGATATAAACTGACAATATTGAGAAAAGTCAGAATTATGAGATATAAACTGACAAAATTGAGAAAAGTCAGAATTATGAGATATAAACTGACAATATTGAGAAAAGTCAGAATTATGAGATATAAACTCACAATATTGAGAAAAGTCAGAATTATGAGATATAAACTGACAAAATTGAGAAAAGTCAGAATTATGAGATATAAACTCAAAATATTGAGAAAAGTCAGAATTATGAGATATAAAACTGACAAAATTGAGAAAAGTCAGAATTATGAGATATAAACTCACAATATTGAGAAAAGTCAGAATTATGAGATATAAACTCACAATATTGAGAAAAGTCAGAATTATGAGATATAAACTGACAAAATTGAGAAAAGTCAGAATTATGAGATATAAACTCAAAATATTGAGAAAAGTCAGAATTATGAGATATAAACTGACAAAATTGAGAAAAGTCAGAATTATGAGATATAAACTCACAATATTGAGAAAAGTCAGAATTATGAGATATAAACTGACAATATTGAGAAAAGTCCGAATTATGAGATATAAACTCAAAATATTGAGAAAAGTCAGAATTATGAGATATAAACTCAAAATATTGAGAAAAGTCAGAATTATGAGATACAAACTCACAATATTGAGAAAAGTCAGAATTATGAGATATAAACTCACAATATTGAGAAAAGTCAGAATTATGAGATATAAACTCACAATATTGAGAAAAGTCAGAATTATGAGATATAAACTCACAATATTGAGAAAAGTCAGAATTATGAGATATAAACTCACAATATTGAGAAAAGTCAGAATTATGAGATATAAACTGACAATATTGAGAAAAGTCAGAATTATGAGATATAAACTCAAAATATTGAGAAAAGTCAGAATTATGAGATATAAACTCAAAATATTGAGAAAAGTCAGAATTATGAGATACAAACTCACAATATTGAGAAAAGTCAGAATTATGAGATATAAACTCACAATATTGAGAAAAGTCAGAATTATGAGATATAAACTCACAATATTGAGAAAAGTCAGAATTATGAGATATAAACTCACAATATTGAGAAAAGTCAGAATTATGAGATATAAACTCACAATATTGAGAAAAGTCAGAATTATGAGATATAAACTCACAATATTGAGAAAAGTCAGAATTATGAGATATAAACTCACAATGTTGAGAAAAGTCAGAATTATGAGATATAAACTCACAATATTGAGAAAAGTCAGAATTATGAGATATAAACTCACAAAATTGAGAAAAGTCAGAATTATGAGATATAAACTCAAAATATTGAGAAAAGTCAGAATTATGAGATATAAACTCAAAATATTGAGAAAAGTCAGAATTATGAGATATAAACTCAAAATATTGAGAAAAGTCAGAATTATGAGATATAAACTCACAATATTGAGAAAAGTCAGAATTATGAGATATAAACTGACAAAATTGAGAAAAGTCAGAATTATGAGATATAAACTCAAAATATTGAGAAAAGTCAGAATTATGAGATATAAACTCACAATATTGAGAAAATTCAGAATTATGAGATATAAACTCACAATATTGAGAAAAGTCAGAATTATGAGATATAAACTCACAATATTGAGAAAATTCAGAATTATGAGATATAAACTCACAATATTGAGAAAAGTCAGAATTATGAGATATAAACTCAAAATATTGAGAAAAGTCAGAATTATGAGATATAAACTCACAATATTGAGAAAAGTCAGAATTATGAGATATAAACTCAAAATATTGAGAAAAGTCAGAATTATGAGATATAAACTCACAATATTGAGAAAAGTCAGAATTATGAGATATAAACTCACAATATTGAGAAAAGTCAGAATTATGAGATATAAACTCACAATATTGAGAAAAGTCAGAATTATGAGATATAAACTCACAA
>CM074301.1:15592500-15597500 GCA_037194245.1 Opsariichthys bidens | reverse complement strand
AATGCAGCTCAAATGACTCAATGAAGCTTTTAAATGCTCCTCGTAACAGAACAACATGCCCTTTATTATAAACAATTAAATGTTTGTTTTATTTGCATGGAAGCATTTTAGCAGATGCTTTTATTATTTAAAAACTGTCAAACCTGTTGATTTCTAACACTGCTCTGGGGTCAGAGGTCAGATACACTCACCTACCTCACCTCTGACCTTGAGCGTTTCACAGAGGTCACGTGACCACAGCCTGTCGTTACTCAGGTGAGCAGATAAACGCGTGTCAGCAGTTGATCGGCAGGAAAGAAGCGACTGTGGAAAACCAGAGCAACTCATGGCAATACTGATTATGTAATGTGTGTGTGTGTGTGTGTGTGTGTGTGTGTTACGAATTGATGCACAACAACACACTAAATCATGCATGGAAGGGCTTACTTCAGTACAGGGTTAATGATCATTTCTGCTGATGCACCAGCAGTAAAACGGCACGTTTTCCCCAGACTAACACAAAAAGTGTCGATCGACAGCAGCCTCAGACATCTCCTGTGTTTTACTGCGCCGCAATCTGAACGTCAAACACGATTACATGCGACTTCTGTCAGGAAGTTCAGCGCAGCTGCGGCGAGATGAGATCGAGTTATTTATGTGGAGTCCTCCATCAGACCGGACGAGACCACAGACCCCGAGCGCTGAAGCCATCGATTTCGAGATCAAATCAAATCACTCATGCAAAAGCGACACCACAACAACAACACAACAACAACGCAACACTCTCACTCGTGTTCTCAGAGAAACCAGCGCCAGCTGTGTGCGGCTCCACGGCGAGCTCATCGTCCTGTAGAGCTCTTACAAAGACAAAGAAGAACAACCACCGACAAGATTACACTTCTGTAGCGCTTTATATAATAGCGGAGGTTTCGGAGCAGTGTTCATTAATTATGAAACAAATTCAAGCGCAGAAGACAATCGGGGTTGTTATAGTTAACAAAACTAAAAGTAATGAAAATTTATTAAAAAAAAAAAAACATTTTATTTCAGCTAAACCAAAATAAAAAAATCCAAAATAACTAAAATATTAAAAGGAAAAAACTTAAAATAAATAGTAAAAACGATAAAATTACTTAAAATGAAAATACAAACTGAAAACTAATTATATGTGTGTGTGTGTGTGATACTTGTGTATATATATGCATGCATAATATTTATTTATTTCTCATTAATGCAATTATCTAATCGACCAATCACATGGCAGTTGCTTCAATGCATTTAGGGGTGTGGTCCTGGTCAAGACAATCTCCTGAACTCCAAACTGAATGTCAGAATGGGACAGAAAGGTGATTTAAGCCATTTTGAGCGTGGCATGGTTGTTGGTGTCAGAGTATTTCATAATCTGCTCAGTTACTGTGATTTTCACGCACAACCATTTCTTGGTTTTACAAAGAATGGTGTGAAAAGGGAAAAACGTCCAGTATGCGGCAGTCCTGTGGGAGAAAATGCCTTGTTGATGCTGGAGGTCAGAGGAGAACGGACTGATTCGAGCTGATAGAAGAGAAACTTTGACTGAAATAACCACTCGTTACAACCAAAGCATTTGTGAAGCCACGACACGCACAACCTTGAGGCGGATGGGCTTCAACAGCAGAAGACCTCACCGGGTACCACTCATCTCCACTACAAACAGGAAAAAGAGGCTACATTTTGCACGAGATCACCAAAATTGGACCGTTGAAGACTGGAAAAATGTTGCCTGGTCTGATGAGTCTCGATTTCTGTTGAGACATTCAGATGGTCGAGTCAGAATTTGGCGTGAACAGAATGAGAACATGGAAACCTTGTCGCCACTGTGCAGGCTGGTGGTGGTGGTGTAATGGTGTGGGGGTGTTTTCTTGCCACACTTTAGGCCTCTTAGTGCCGATTGGGCATCGTTTAAACGCCACGGCCAACCTGAGCATCGTTTCTGACCATGTCCATCCCTTTATGACCACTATGTCCCCATCCTCTGATGGCTACTTCCAGCAGGATAATGCACCACGTCACAAAGCTCCAATCATTTCAAATTGGTTTCTTGAACATGTACTAAAATGGCCCCACAGTCACCAGATCTCAACCCAATATAGCATCTTTGGGATGTGGAGGAACGGGAGCTGGATGTGCATCCCACAAATCTCCATCCAGATGCTCTTCTATCAATATGGGCCGACATTTCTAAAGAATGCCTTCAGCTCCCTTGTTGAATCAATGCAGTTCTGAAGGTGAAAGGAGGTCAAACGCAGTATTAGTGTGGAGTTCCTAATAATCCTTTAGGTGAGTGTGTATATACATAAACAGCACATATATATGTATGTGAATGTATATATATATATATACACAAACACATATATAAAAACCATAATATCTCAATGATACTAAAATTCAGCTACTTTTTGGCAGTGGTTATTGGTCAAACTCAATCATCTGAAAATCATCACTAATATTGACAAATGAAAGATTTTATTAATTATCAAGACCGCTCTAGGTCTGAAAATCACGATGACAGAGCCCTGGATGATATGAAAGCACAACAACAGCAAACGAGAAATAAAACACTTTCTGTAAATGTAACACTGAACAGTCAAGTGTCTCGAGGCCTGGAGTGTGACGAGGCGGAGCAGGAACGTTTCGGTAACAATAAAAAACAAAGAACTCTGCCGGAGCAACTGAACACACGGCTGGAACGCCTCACTGCTCCGGTTTCTTCTCACGCTCCTCCTCCTTCTCCGCTAGTTCTCGTTTCTTCTCCTGGTAAAGGTCGGTCAGATAGTCGTCGGGTGTGATTCCCGCGTCCCTCAGCTCCGTCATGACCTTCTCCAGCCGCGCGAGAGTTCTGGCGCTCTTGACCTTACGGCCGCTGATGTACAGCGTGAACTGTGTGAAGTCCATCAGCTGACACGAGTCCACCTCACACAGGTTCTTCGGCCGCTCCGCTCGATCCACCTCAGGGAAGAACGTCAGGCCGGACATGCGCTCTAAATCCGACAGGCTCACCTGGAAGTCCGTCAGCGGACGCTCGAAGCCGATCGGAGCGTTCGGGACCACGAACGCCCCGAGAGCCAGAGAGTCTGAGGACGAGTCTTTCTGCGCGAGGATGACCTTGTAGAGGTGAGTGGGAACGGCAACGTCGTCTTCTCCAATCAGCTGTCAGAGGAAAACATGGATTAATAATAGATTTACAAGTGTGAAAAAGTGTGTTTTTAAGTCTCTTCTGCTCACCATGGCTGCATTTATTTGATTAAAACATACAGTAAAAATTGTGAAATATTTTTACAAATTAAATCATCTGTTTTCTATGTGAATATACAGTAAAATATAATTTATATCCAGTGATCAAAGTTGATTTTCAGCATCATTACGCCAGTCTTCAGAGTCACATGATCCTTCAGAAATCATTCTTATATGCTGCATTTATTTGATCAAAAATACAGTAAAAATCTGAAATATTTTTACAAATTAAAATATCTGGTTTCCAAGTGAATATATAGTAAAATATAATTTATACCCAGAGATTAAAGTTGATTTTCAGCATCATTACACCAGTCTTCAGAGTCACATGACCCTTCAGAAATCATTCTGATATGATGATTTGCTGCTCAAGAAACATTTCTGAGTATTATCAGTTATTTGTGTGGAAAATCGTGAATTTTTTATTCGATTTTTTCAGGATTCTTTGATAAAAAGAAAGTTAAAAAGCAGCATTTATTTGAAATATTTTGTAACATTATAAATGTCACTTTAATGAATCATGGCTCGATAAAAGTATTAATTACTCTCAAAATTTTTTTTATTAAAAATAAAACATATATTACTAAAAAAAAATGAAATAAATTTAATTAAACAGTTCATTCATACAAGTTTTGTCAACATTTACTCGATTTTATGCTGCTCTTTCCTAAACATTATCACTTCATGACGATCTTTTCCATACATTAAAACGGAATGAAGCTTCAAACAGGATAAAAAAGATGTGTCATATTACTAAAAAACACTATATATGACTTAAAGAGCCATATTATGCTGATTTTTTGCAGCCCCTCTCTTCCCAGTCTGTCAGTAACACTCTGTTTACTTCCTGTCTCTATGAAGCCCCTCCCTCCCTGAGAAATGTCCCGCCCCTTACCATAACCGCCAGTTCCAACACACCACTAACTAACTCAACCAGGCCCCGCCCCTTTATGAATTATTAATGAGGAATATTGCGAAGACGGAGGGAGAAACAGCCGCTGATGTAGAGAAGAACTCCCGCTGGAACATCATATGTATTTCTTTATTCTTCCCCCAACAGCTGATGGAGAGGCGGGACTATGAACGCAAGCAGCTGAAGTTTAATGAGTCGGATCATCATCATCATCATCTCAGAACAGCAGAAACCGTAATGTGGTGAAACTCCAGACCGGACCCGTCACCGTCAGACCGAGTTCCTCTCAGCACATTCACCGTTACCCAAATTCCCATCAGACGGCTCACTGCACAAGCACATAATTCCCTGAAAACGGGCGCGGAGCGGCACACATGGCCCGGTCCCCGGAGACTCTCCGTGTGTGTGTGTGTGTGGATGGAGGTGACGTGGCTTCTGTCTCGGCTCATTTGCGAGAGTTCAGAGCCTCGGGGCACCTGTCTGTGTCCATTCGGACCAGATCTGTCCCTCTGAAGCCAGCTGGAGCTCCCGGACGCTCCCAGCTCCTCTGTTATGCGAAACATCATGTTAGTTATTATTATTATTATTATTATTATTATTATATAAAAGCAGAATCGGCGAGGGACGTACACGTCGTTTTTTGAACGTCTGGGGATAGTTTGCTGATGTGAACCGAGTCAGCTGACGACTGACGTCTGAGAGTTCGTGAAGTGCGCCAGCGCCACCTGCTGGACAGTCGGTATCGTTACGGCTTCATTTTTTATGAACTTTCCAAAAGCCTTCACTCTCCAGAAAAACCAAGAGAGGAAAACAAATGGCCATGATACAGAATCCTCTA